>JACEIK010003553.1:76450-162331 GCA_018107945.1 Datura stramonium | reverse complement strand
TCACTAATGATAGCTCTGGGAGTCCCAAATTTGGCAAAAATATTCCGCTTCAAGAATGTTGTGACACTCTTCCCTTCATTATTTGGAAGCGCAATTGCCTTTACCTATTTCAAAACATAGTCCACAGCAACCAGTAAGTACTTCATCCGGTTTGAGCTCATAAATGGGCCTATGAAATCAATGCCCCACACACCAAACAGCTCAATGACAAGGATGGGAGTAAGAGGAAGCTCATGCCTTCGTGATATGCCTCCTTGCCTTTGGCATGCATCACATGCCTTTGCAAAATCATGCGCATCCTGGTCAATGATTAGCCAATAGTACCCACGTTGCAGAATCTTGTGGGCTGTGCGAATCTCGCTATGGTGACCCCCAATAGGGGATGAGTGGCAGGCCTCCAATATGCTCAACATCTCCACCTCAGGCACGTATCTCCGAATCACCCCATCAGCACATATGTGGAATAAGTAAGGCTCATCCCAGAAAAACTTTCACACATCAGACATGAACTTCTTCCGCTGGTGAAAGATAAGTTCTTCGGTACAACATCTCTCACCAGATAATTAGCAAAGTCTGCAAACAATGGGATGAGATCCTATGAGGCAGCTAAAACCTGCTCGTTGGGGAATGCATCATCTATGTCAAGCTCATCACGAAGTGCTACATCATCTTCCAATCTTGATAAATGATCTGCCACCTAGTTTTCGGTCCATTTCTAGTCCTTTACCTCAAACTCGAACTCTTGCAGCAGCAGAATCCATCAAATCAACCGTGGCTTGGCATCTTTCTTTGCCATCAAATATCTCAAAGTTTCATGGTTTGTATGAACTATCACTATAGCTCCAAGCAAATAAGCTCAAAACTTCTCGAATGCAAATACGACAGCCAACAACTCCTGCTCTATCACGGTGTAATTTTTCTGAGTTGCATTAAGAGCCTTGCTAGCATAATAAATAGGATGGAAGATCTTTTCATTCCTCTGACCCAACACATCTCCCAGGGCCACTCCTCTAGAATCACACATAATCTCGAATGGTAAATACCAGTCAGGTGCAACTATAATCGGGGCAATGGTCAATCTCTCTTTTAGGAATTCAAACGCCTTCAGACATGCCTCATCAAAAACAAAATTCACCTATTTCTCAAGCAGTTTACACAAAGGATGTGCAATCTTTGAGAAGTCCTTGATAAATCTCCTATAAAACCCTGCATGACCCAGAAAGCTTCGAACATCTTTCATATAAATTTGAGGTGGTAGACTAGCAATTACTTCGATCTTGGCCCTGTCCAACTCAATACCCTTACTAGAAATCTTGTTCCCTAGCACTATACCTTCTTTGACCATGAAATGGCACTTTTCCCAATTAAGTACCAAGTTGGTCTCTTTACATCACTGTGGCACCTTGCTCAAATGAGCCAAAAAATCCTCAAATGAATCACCCACCACTGAAAAGTCATCCATAAAAACTTCAATGGTGTCCTCCACCATGTCAGAAAAATATGGACATTATGCAACCTAAAAGTGGTGGGTGCATTAATTAACCCAAACAGCATCATCTTGAAAGAAAAAGTACCATATGGACAGGTGAAAGTGGTCTTCTCTTGGTCTTCGGGGGCTATAGATATCTGATTGTACCCTGAATTACCATCAAGAAAATAATACCATCCTCTTCCTGCAAGTCGATCTAGAATCTGATCCATGATTGGCATAGGAAAATGATCTTTCTGAGTCCAATGGTTCAACTTTCTATAATCCATGCACACTCTCCAACCAATTACTGGCCTTAGTGGAATGAGCTCATTGTTAGCATTTGGGAATACCATGATTCCTCCCTTCTCTGGTACATATTGAACTGGGCTCACCCATTTGTTGTCAATAATAGGGTAAACCACACCCGCATCCAACCACTTGATGATTTCCTTCTTGACCACCTCTTGCATAGGTGGATTCAACCTATGTTGATGCTCAATGCTCGAAACATAATCTGGCTCTAGCTGGATCATATAAGTGCAAATACCGGTTGGGATTCCAATAATGTATGCAATGGTCCACCCGATGGCTTTTTTGTATATTTTTAGAATGGATACCAAAGCCTCCACTTTCCATTCCTCCAATTCAGTTGCAACAATGACCGGTAAAGTGTTACCGGTTCCCACAAATACATACCGCAAGTGAGACAGGAGTGCTTTGAGCTCCAATATCGGAGGCTCCTCTATAGATGGCTTGGCCGTGGGGTCACCCGATTCTTTAGGCCAAGATCAATCTTCTTTGGAGCATAGGTGTATGACCCTATACCAGCAAGTGCATTCACAATCTCCTCCACCCCATGGATCTCCTCAGCACCAACATTCATCAACACTGTAGTTAATTCCTCAAGAGTCACTAACTCCTCAATGGGCATAATTGGAAGCTCAACTTCCACAACATTAATTACTGAGACCACCCTCATGTCATTTGGCTGCTTCCTAGACCGACATACATTGAATGTCACCTCCTCCTTGTTCAACCGAAATTTCAGTTGTCTGGTTTCCATATCTACAAGAGCGCGTCCGGAAGGAATGGTCGCCCAAAGATAATGGGGACCTCAAAATCAACCTCGCAGTCCAGAATGACAAAAACAGCCGAAAATATAAAGGATTTTACCTTCACTAGAACATCATAGAGAATTCCTACTGAATTTTTCACCGTACGATCTGCCATCAAAAGCCGCATTGGAGTCGGTCTGGGGGCTCCCAAGCCCAATTGTCTGAACACTACTAACGGCATCAAGTTAATACTAGCACCCATATCACATAGTGCCTTAGTGAAATTAAAGGCTCCAATAGTGCATGGTATGGTGAAAGCTCCAGGGTCTTCCTTTTTCTGAACAAGAGAATGAGATGCTATTTCACTACAATGGTGCAAATTATCCGCAGGTTCGAAGCTCACAGTCCTCTTTCTAATGACAAGGTCCTTCATGAATTTAGCATAACCGGGGCATCTGCTCAAGTGCCTCGACTAATGGGATGTTCACATATAATTATTTCAACATGGAAATTAATTTGTGATACTTCCCATCTTCAACCTTTTTCTTCAACCTCTATGGAAAAACGGGAGGAGGTCTAGGAATAGGTGTGATCTTTTGAGGTACCTCCTTCTCCTTCGCGTTGCCAGATCATTTCTCCTTTGCATTACTAGGAGCGGTATTCTCTACTGAATCATCAACCAAAGTCTGATCCTCGAAATCTGCCATCCTATCATCATCAATCACTAAGGGCTCTACTGTCTCATCAATCACAACCTGCCTCAGAGGATCAACTGTCGCCTTCCCAAACCTAGTAGTGACCGTTATACAATAATTGTCATTTTTCACATTTTGAACTGTATTGTTGGGAAGTGTGCCCTTCTGCCTCTGGTTCATAGAAACAGTGTTATACCCTAGAAGCTCAAAGATCGAACCCGGGAGTTAAAATGGGAAAGTTGAAAAATTGATGTTGCACGCATAAGAAGAGTCGTGAGATGACTCGTGGGGAGGCCTGGGAAAGTGAATGAGTGAGGTTCCCACGAGTGAGGGAAAGACTCATGGTCAGCCACCATAAGTCATCATGTCAATCGTGGGGTAGAGTTGGACCTTCTTCAGGAGGATGACCAGTGTATCTAACGGATGGGACCCTACGAGTCGTGGTGTGTCCCAATGACTCGTGACGTGAGTCATGATCAAGCAAGATGTTTTTTCATGAGTGTTAAGGAAGTGTGCATGACGGAAGGTGAACATGAGTCGTGGTCTTGAGGCACGAGTCGTTACGTCCCCCCTTACGAGCCCAAGCAGATCAGTTGACTACTGTACTTGATGGGTGACTCGACGAGTCATTGCCCATCCGGACGAATCGTCAGGTCACCCGTTAAGGTCACCTGGCAATTATTTTCTGCAAAATAGTAAGGGTTTTCTCATAATTTTCTAAATTCCTAAGACCTATACTACGTCGTTTAAGACTTGTTTTAGTGAGTTTTAAGCAGGGTAAAACCTATTCTAAGCCATTACCCTCATGCATGCAAGTTTGAAGGTTCTAAGTGAAGGTTCAAGGTGAAATCTCAAGGTTTCCAATTGGAATCTCATCTAGGAAATTAGAGGGTGTTAGAATTCACCATTTCCAGGTATGTAAGGCTATGAGTGGGTGTTTTCTTTTATGCCTATGCCCAATCCCTATCAAAATGTGATAAATTATCTATGATCAAGTTTGGGGTTTTAGCCAATTGCATGATTTTTCAATCTCTACGCATGGGTATGATTAGATCATATTTATATTGATGATTTATGAAGATTGGGTGGATTCTAAATTGTTTTTCCTTATAAACATTGTTTTCCAAAATTTAAATCTAAAATGCCCATGGGTGAAGAGTTCATAAAAAAGGTGATTTATGGTAAATGTGTGATAATGATGAAGTTGATTGATCAGGGGTATATTTATATGCCAAATCGATACTCAAATGCATCACTTTTGCCTTGTTTATCCAACAATGTGTGTACATTCTCATGTAAATTGTAGGTATGCCAAATCGATACCAAATGCATCACTTTTTGCCTTGTTTATCCAACAATGTGTACATTCTCATGTAAATTGTATGGAAGTGTGATTTTATACTAACCAACATGACTAGCCGTTGTTTTGTAGGTTTTAAATAATTTTTGAGGAGCTAACCATGACAGAAGTAGAGGTTTGAGACTACCAAACACGCAAACTACGACAAGAGTGAGGTCCAAAATTTCAATTCCGCGTCGCAAGAACGCAAGGCCACTTCTGGTGCAGCTGCCCAAGACGCCCGCCGTGTTGGCAACGGCCACTGGCAGGTGGCTCCGTCACCAAGAGGGTGCAACGTGCTGCCCAGCAATATGGCCACGCCGCTACGCGGCAGGCAGCCGCGGGCCGATTTTCGTGGTGATTTGCAAGGCTCACAGAAGCCGTGTCACTGAGGCAATGCTCCAAGTGCACTCCGTGACACATCGTTGTTATTCCGTGACAAATTCCTACTATTATAAATAGCACACTTAGTTTATTTTCCATATTCGACTTGGTGAGCAAGAACGCGGGTTACAGGCAGCTTTCTATTGGAGGACGAAAATTTTAGGGTTTTCTCTATCCCTTTCTTCTTCCTTTTCTGCTTCGCGTATGATTAACATTCATTTAATGATGTTCAATCCACAAACGAGTTACAATCCCTTTCTTGCTGAGGTTATGAATTGTTGTATTGAAATGTAATTATTGATTATCCGGTTTTTTCATCTTTTCTTCTATGGTTGTTCTATTTAATTCTTGCTCTACTTACGTTAATATCTCGGCCAATGTTAATGTAAATCCAAAAAAGTCCTAAGCCACCCGAGAGGGCAAGAACCTGGAAAGTTGTGAATTAATAGGATATGATCTGTTCTTTGTTTGGGAAAATTGGGAATTGATTTACCTTCAGATAGAAATATACCCAAAGTCGTATTAGTCAAGTGTGGAATCGGCCGTATGGCTAGAACATGAATTCTTCTTATCACAAGAAAATGTAGGTGGAAGGATTATGATTCTTAAGTCAAGTTAAATACGCAGAGTTTTAATCCATAGGCATAAGTTCCGACTAGCAACCGTGAGAAAGATAAACCAAGTAGCTTGATAATTAGTTTCTTTACATGTTCGTTGTAACCTCAAAGATGCTCACATTCATAGTTCGACTCAATTGTATAAATATCTCACTTTAGTATAAAAAAAGTAGTTTCCAAAATATAAAATCCTTTTTCTTTACATCAAGTTCATTATTATGGTTTTAGTAAATTAACACTTGAAAAGGCTTCACCCCAGAGTCCACCCCCGTGGGTTCGATATCTCGGTTTAAAAGAGCCACTATATTACTTGCACGGCTCCGCACTGCGGGCTCATCAAGTTTTTGGCGCCGTTGCCTGGGACTCGGCAATTGGTAAAATTTTCCTATGTTAGTTGACGAATTCTATACAAGCGTTGACAACGTGTTTTAAATTTTTTTTTTTTTTTTTATATTTTTGTTTGTTTTCGATACCCTTTCTGACATGACATCGTGGAACACAAAAGGTTTAAATGGCGAATACTCATACTTTGACGAACCTTTTCGAATTTCTGGAGGACACCACCGTGCAAATATCAGAACATTACGCAATATATGGTGGTCAAGATGGCCATTGGGATGGTCACTGTCCGAATGCGTATTCCCCTTCCCCGAGCCCCCACTATGATCCTTCGTTGTTTTTGATGAATATAGGCAGTTGAAAATGAGGATTTGGGGACGCGAAGACCGATTAGAAGACATGTCAAAACAACCCTCGAGCAATCGAAGGCAATGAAGAGACGGCAACATTGATAAGTCGTGAAGAGTGAGAATGCAGAGGTTCTAAAAAGTGACGAAGCTTTAAATTCACTGAGATGATTGCCGAGGCCGGCTTGTGACAAATTGCAAAAACAGCTTGTAGGCGTATATTTAAGAGGAACTACAAGAGAAGACAAGGGTGAATTTTCAGATGGTGCTCTCGGGCATTTAAACTTCAGTTGTCCCCGTGATGAGCTCATACTTGTAGGAAATTCGCCTGTGTGGGAGAAGAGATAGAGTATACCCCATTTGACACTACTAGAGAGAGATAGATGTTGATGCTGAGAAGAGGTATACAAGTAAGGGGGCCAATTGCATTGCGCTTACAACCAAGATGCATTGGACCTTACTCGAAGCACTTCTCTACCTTAAGTTTGGCTGGACACATAGAACAAGAGTCTTCCGAGCTTAGGGAGAAATGTCGTAAGAGTGAGGACCAAGTCCCATATAATCTCAAATTTGCCGAGCCTAATAGACAATGACTTCACTTACGTATGGGCCAATAAAACTACAAAGGCGACATCTACCGCTTGGTCGTTACAATTTTTCACCACCACACCTGGGAGCATAAAAGAAAATTAGAGAAGAAATTAGGGGTGAGATCATATCCTCAAGGCGAGGAAAAGCGGTGAAAACGTAATGCGTCAGGCCGCGACGTAAAATTAGGCGCCGCTTGGGAGGTGCAACCCAAGGGTACCACTATGTACCATTTTAATTTCTTGCATTTTACTCGATTTTATTTATTTTTTATCTTGTTGTTTTTGGTGGAAAGTAAGCATAGATGGAGGGAAGTCCGAGTACTTTGGAGGAGGAAGCTAACAAGCATGGAAGAGAAAAAGTGTGGGTCGAACACCCACCGCGCAAAGTGGAAGGAAACCATGCTGTTCTCAGGCCTAAAGGCCTCGGGAGTATTCCTCACCCCTTTTAAATATTAATTTGATGCTATGAGGACATAGCATGATTTAAGTGTGGGGTGAGGGAAATTTCAAGGAAATTTCAAAAATTTGTGCTTAACAAATTTTTGGTGAATATAATGCTTGTGTGAAAAAATATATATATGGAGAAATTTGAAGAATTGTTGTGAGTCAAGCATGAATTATCACCCGTTGGTTTTTCTCAGTTTCGCTCTTTTCCGACGAGGGGGTCTTTGAATCGAAGAATAAAATTTTTATTTTTATTTTAATTTTATTTTTATTTTTTATTTTATTTTTATTTTTCTTTTCTTTGTCTCGTATATAATGTTTTAGTCATGTTAGGGACTCAAGCTCCGACGATGAATGGATGACGACTGCCTTGAGGAAAATTAGTCAATAAGTTTTGGTTCCCAAACCCGTAGCTAATCGATGGCTTGACATTCTTATTATGTGCTATATATGATTGTAAGATGCAAGTATATGTAGTGTTGAAGACATGCCAGTTTATAACTTTGTTTGAGAATCTTAGGCTCTTGAATTCCGACTCGATACGATTGAAGCTTAATTTTAAATTCTGTGATTAGCCGAGTAAGCAGCTCCGCCGAATGTGTCTTGAATTGAGCATGTGCAATGAGTGTAAGGTTTTTGAGTATTCTGTGCAATTATGGATTGTCTAGAACTTGCCTCCGGGTGTGTTTATGATACGAAATGAAGGATGTAAAATTGTGTGGAGATGATTTAGGCATTTCTTTGAATGAACCTAATATTTATCCCTCATTTTACCTACCTTGAAATATTAATCCTAGTCAGCCCCATTGAGCCTTAGCCTATTCTTTGATAGCCGCAACATAAGCTTAATCCTTTTATTTCATTAGCCTTGAATTTGATCCAAAGCTCCTAAGCGCTCAAAGAAGAAAAATATGAAAGAGGAAAGGAGTGAGAAGAATGAAAAGAAAGGAAAGGTAGCAAGTTGTAAAAGTTGAGAAGGGTCAAAGGTGCACTTGGGTAAAAAATGGTTGATTATTAGTAAGGAGTAAGAAAACAAATGAATGAAAATTATTTATACAACTCCTTACTAATGAGCTAAAAGTGCCTAAAAGAAATGGGGGAGCAAAAGAGTAAAAAGAAAACTACCAAGGATAAAAGGTAAAGTAAGGAAGGAAGTTCGCAATGAGGGCGTGATGTATTGAAAGCGCTAGTGGGAAGATAGTCACTATTATCGATCACAATAGTACCTACCTACACCCGAGTACATTACAACCTAAAAAGTCCTACTTGATCTTACATTCGTACATCCTCAAATTAGTGGAGTGAAAACACTAAGGGCAAGCTTATGGGTCATTACACGGTGCATGTGAATCTCTTGTGAGAGTGGAGGAAATTTATTTATGTACCCACACATGTTGTGATATAAAAGTGTTTTTTGGCGTGAAATTGGGTAACTCTCTTCCGTGAGGGCACATGTTAAATGAAGGATATAGTTCATGTGGGACTTTTAACCGCTGATTGGCATGTGTTTGCTTCATTGAGAGTCGACTCTTTGAGGTTAAGAAGTCCTAACATAATTCTGTATTTCATTTCATTGATCAAATGTGCATGCTTTATTTTTTAGTTTGGGTTATCTTAAATAATCATCATAGCCGAAACTTGAATTAACTTGCTAGATTAGTTATGTGGAGAGTCTTCATTTACATGAGATAAGGTTGTTCGAGGACGAACAAGATTTTAAGTGTGGGGTAGGTGATCGTGGGTATATTTATATACAAATCGATGATAAATGCATCACTTTTTGCCTTGTTTATCCAACAATATGTGTACATTCTCATGTAAATTGTAGGGAAATGTTTTATACTAACTAACATGATTAGCCGTTGTTTTAGGTTTTTGATGATTTTTGAGGAGCTAACTGGGCGAGTTGGTGAAGTAGATTGTAGACTAACAAACACGCACCAAGAACAAGAGGAGGTCCAAAACAAATTTCACCGCGCGTCGGCAACGTGCCACGGCGGTGCGGGGCTGCCCAAGACAGCCCCTTGCCGTGTTGGAAACGTGCCACGACAGGTGGCTCGCGACCAAGGGTGCAACGCGCTGCCCTGGGCAACAGCCGCCAACGCGGCGTGGTGCTTCTGGCCGATTTTCGTGGCGATTCTGCAAGGCCTCGTTTGGGCCGTGTCACAGAGGCAATGCTCCGCGTTGCACTCCGTGACACGTTGTTTGTTATTCCGGGACAAATTCCTACTATTATAAATAGCACACTTAGGTTTATTTTCCATATTCCGACTTGGTGGAGCAAGAAATTGGGTTACAGTAGCTTTTGAGGACGAAAATTCTTAGGGTTTTCTCTATCCCTTTCTTTTTCCTTTCAATTGTTTGCATGATTTCCATTCATTTAATGATGTTCAATCCACAAATGAGTGGCTAACCCTTTCTTGCTGAGGTTATGAACTATTATATTGAAATGTAATTATTGATTATCCGGTTTTTTCATCTTTTCTTCTATGGTTGTTCTATTTAATTCTTGTTCTTACTATGTTAATATCTCGCCAATGTTAATGTAAATCCAAAAGTCCGGTTTCACCCGAGAGGCAAACTGAAAAGTTGTGAATTTATAGGATATGATCTTTTCTTGGTTTGGGAAAATTAATTGATTTACCCTTCGTGATAGAAATATACCCGAAAGTCGTATTAGTCAAGTGTGGGAATCTAAGCCGTATGGCTAGAACATGAATTTCTTCTTATCAACGTAAATGTAGGTGGAAGGTTCATGATTCTTAAGTTGGGTTAAACACGAGAGTTTTAATCCATAGGCACAAGTTCACTAGCAACCTGAGAAAAGATAAACCAGTAGCTTGATAATTAGTTTCTTTACATGTTCGTTGAATCCCCGCATGCTCACATTCATAGTTCGACTCAATTGTATAGATATCTCACTTTAGTATAAAAATAGTTTCCAAAATATAAAAACTCTCTTTTTACACTCGTCTTCATTATTATGGTTTTAGTAAATTAACACTTGAAAAGGCTTCACCCCGTAGTCCAGCCCTCGGGCCCGACATTCCTGCTCTTAAAAAGAGCCACTATATTACTTGCACTAATTCGTAAACTTGCGGGCTCATCATTGATGATGAAAAGCATGTTTCTAAAGCTACCCATGATTATTATGTTGTTTTCAAAATAAGAATGTGTAGATCCTAGTATGATAAAAAGCTTTTGACACCTAACATGACGCATTTAAAGTGATGATCTCCTCGACATAAGTTTACCCGATTGTTTAAAGTGAAATTTCCCAAATTTTATTATGTATTCTAAACTCCAGGTTTGGTGAGTAAAGATTTTTACATGTAGCTCCCACCTATGATTGAGCTGTGTATGCTCTTAAAATAAAGCTTCATATGCATGAATTTATAATTGAGATGTATGGCATTATTGAGAGTTTTGTCAAGAAAATATTGAGCCATTTTCATATGATGTAAAGTGTATGCATGACATTAATGAGCTTTGTCAATATACAATGTTAAAAGATTCTTTTCATACGACGTTGAGTCATGCATGATTTCATGTTTCGAGCTTCATTATTCGATGTAGAGCATTGCATGTTTTGGGAGAAGAGTCTAGAATCAAAGGTGTTAAGGGTCAATTATCCTATGCCCCGTAACTATGCCCAACATAGGCTGATACTATTATATTATCTCGGACTCCCTTGTGAGCTATCCCTACTAATTGGCCTCCGCCTTGATATCGATATCATGGTACCGGGGCCCATCGCCTGGCAAGCTTTGGGTGGCTCTACCCACTTGAGTGTGATAGTTGGAACCACTAAGATCTATCGTGTGGTATGCCTGCTAAATGACGAGTCTCCCACCTGCCTATATCATTCAATTGCATATTCATTACTCATGATGATTACTTATGCTTCGCATGTCATAAAGTAAGGTTTGACTCATTGTTAAACATTTAATATGCTATGTCTGTGTTTGAGTCATTCCGGGCTATTCATGACGTTAAAAGTTAAGCATGGTCATGTCGATAAGATTGATTTAATGAATGCATGTAGCCTTCACTTACACTTAAAAGTTTATGATTAATCAGGTAATGTTTAAAATGACTTATTCTAATTAGTGATATTACTTACCTTGCATACCTGGTACATTCCACGTACCGACCGCATACTTATGTTGCATCATTTCCTCATGATGCGGTGATCCTGCTCTGTGTTCCGCCCGTTTGTAGTTGCCGAATGTTAGCACATGCTTATTTGGGCGAGTCCTCATCTTTCGAAGACTAGATCTTTAGTTGTTTAGATGTCCTTCGTTTTCAATATTGTTGAGCTGGGGGTGTTGTCCCATCAAATTTCATCCGTGATTAGGGCTTATCATACTTATACGTATTCAAATTTCTTCAAATATTTATTCCGTTGTTATATTAAGTTTGACTTCCGCTATTTATAATGATGCTATATTCATGTTTATGGAATGATTTAGTTGAATTCTTATGCCAATGGGTCGACTTCTAGTCCCTTGTTCAGTTGTCTATGACCCGGCCTCCGTTCGGTCATGAAAAAACTTAGTATCGTAGCCATAGGTTTGATATGTCCTAGGAGTCTCGAAAGTCGCAAGTAAATAGAGTCTGTCTTTTCATGGGTGTGAAACGCGCCACACTTATGACGAAGAGGCTACTAGACGTTTTAGGAAATGTTCCTCTTTCATTATCTGTGTCAGGCAATGAAAAGTCTTTCTATTATCCTAATTCATGCTATCTCGCGATTGCGTAATCAGCGGCTTCTCAAAGGATGAATGGAAGGAGCAATAGAGGCGGTGGAGGGCCACGAGGATGGAAACGATCATGAGCATCATCCACCCCCACCGCCTTAGGAGCCTCGTGCACCGGGAGCCAACCACCTACGATGAGTTCCGAGCTACCACTCGATGTTTGTGCAAAGCCTTGACCGCTCATGTCAATCGGCCAGGTCGTTACGCATGTCCCTTAAAACGGTAATGCAAGGCGTGCCTCATATTCGATACTTCGAGGATGAAATGGGACTTTTTGGGGTCCAAGGTGTATGAGAGGACCCTCACGATTTCATTGACGAGACTCAGCTGGGATCACCTGTGTTATGGGGGCGAGCAAAAGATGAGTGCAATGTGAGTTAGCCTCCTACCAGCTTGAAAGAGGTTGCGTATATTTGGTTCTCGCTTAGTAGAAGGAGAGCAGGTCACCGGAGAAAGTCCAAGCATACGGGAGTAGTTTCGCACGCAGGAGGAGCAGTGGTCACCGGAGAAAGTCCTGCCATACGAGTAGTCTTGTAAGCCGTACCTCGACCTGCTCTTCCCCTCGAGATGAGGGAGCTCGAGAGCAAGCTTGAATTTTTGAATTTGAAGAAAGGAAGGATGACTCCGTTCAAGAGTACACCCTTGGGTTCACCCGCCTATCTAAGTATGCCCTGAGTTAGTTGCCAACCAATGAAAAGTGATGAAGATTTGTGCATGGTATAGCAGGTTATTTGGACGAGGACTACAAAGATGTGCCTATGCTCCATCAAGACATGGAATGCCCTCGTATCAGGTTGTACGCTTAGAAGATGGAGGCAGCACATTCGAGGGAGAGGGGAGGCCAAGAGGGCCAGGATCGAGGACCACGATTTTCGCAGAGGTCCTGCTGTGGGCACCGACAATAGACCCACTAGAGATCATCGCCCAAAGATCTCAACGCCGAGTGCCATCTAGGCCTAGGACTGATCGAGAGGCGAGCATTAGGCCTCGAGGGGTCATAGCAGAGGTTCAAGTGACTCTAGCATTCCGCTTTATCGCCGGTATGGCCGAGGGCACACAAAAAGTGTTTCAAGGTGGTCGTGCTTGTTTTTTATGTGGGAAGCCTAGACATATGCTCGTATATTGGCCCGCCACGAGACAAGATAAGGTTGGGGGCCGGAAATCTGCCTTCTAGTTCGGCCCCTCCTTCACGCACGCCAAAGACATCAAGGGGCATCTACTAGCAAAGCCGAAGGGCAACGCCAAAACAGGTTCTATGCCTTAGCTCACTCATCAGAGAAGGAGGGCCTCACATCGACGTAGTCACCAAAGTATGTTGAGTCTTTCATGTTGATGTAAATGCATTGCTAGATTCTACAATTCCTATCTTTGTTACACCATATGTAGCTAGTAGCTCGAAGTCGCCCCCAATGTCTTATTAGAAATTTCGCTCTACTCTAAGAGGGTGACTCAATTATAGCTAGATGGGTGTATAGAGATTGCCCATCGTTCATAAGATTATCTCAACAGAATTTCGATATATTAGCCTTGATCAATTTTGATGTTATTCTGCATGGGTCGGGCAATTTGCATGTTATGTCGCTTAATTGTGTGACCCGATCAAGAGAGTTCGTACTTCTTGGTGAGCCTCCGTTCTTAGAATGGGAGGGTAGTTCATTGTGCTCGTAGTCGCATTTATTTCCCACCTTAAGCCCAGAAGATGATTTCTAAGGGTTATGCCATCTAGCTAGTAGGTTATGATACGGAGTCCGAGACCCCGATTATCCAATCCATACCGCAGTACGTCAAGATCCGTGAGGTCTTCTTCCCGATGATTTTCCAAGTGTCTCTCCGTGAGTCATGAGATTGATTCTGGTATAGATCTTCTTCCCAACATGCAAATTCTATATCTATTCCACCCTACAAGATGGCTCAAGATGAGCTAAAAGAGTCAAGGACCACCATGACCTGTTAGATAAGAGATTTATTATGCCGAGTAAATCTCCATGGAGCACCAGTTGTTGTTTGTCTCAAGAAGGGACGGCCTACTTTGATGCATTGACTATAGGCGCTTGAACAAGGATACCATCAAGAACAAGTATCCTTTAACTAGATCGATGATTTGTTAGACCAGCTTCAAGTTTCCAAGTGTTTCTCCAAGATTGATCTTAGATCTGTAGTATCACCAAATTGACTGTTCGGGAGAGTGACATCCCTAAACCACTTTTAGAAACTCCTGTATGGCCGCATGAATTTGTTTTTATGTCTTTGACCAACCAATTCCCTAAAGCTTTTATGGATCTAATGAACAGGTGTTCAAGGCATATTTGGACAATGCTCGTGATTGCGTTCATTTGATTACATTCTTATATACTTGAGTGAGGAAAAATATATGCCGCTCACTTGAGAATAGTGCCGCACTCAAGGATCGCTAATTGTATGAGAAGTTCAAAGCAAGTGTGGGTTTTGGTTGGACTCGTGGCATTTCTGTGCTAAGTGTGGTAATAGGGAGAGGGAATAAAAAAGTAGATTCTTAGAAGATTGAGGCGACAGCGTTGAATCGCCCACCTAAGAACCCATCGTATATCAGGATCTTTATGGGCTTAGCGGGCTACTAATATCCATGACATTCGTGGGAGGATTTTTCATATATTGCCGCACCATTGACTAAGTTGGCCCGGAAGAAAGTAAAGTTTCAATGGTCTGAGGTCTGTGGGAAAAGCTTCCAAGAGTTGAAGACCTCGACTCACTTCATCACCGTGCTGGACCCTACTCCGAGGGTACCGATGGTTTTATGGTGTATTTTGATGCTTCTCCGCCGGACTCGAGTGTGTGTTGATGCAACATGGGAAAGTGATAGCATATGCCTCAAGATAGTTGAAAGTTCATGAAAAGAATTACCCGACCCATGATCTTGAATTGGCTGCATAGGTGTTTTCACCGAAGATATGGCGCACATTGTAATGAGTCCACGTAGATGCATTCACAAATCACAAGAGCTTGCAATATGTGTTCACACAGAAAGATCTCAATCTTCACAAAAGGAGATGGCTGTGAGTTACTAGTTGATCTCGCCATACGAGTGTTCTTTACACTATGCGTTAATGTGGTTGCGATGCACTTAGCAGACTTCGAGAGTGTGTCCCACGTGGATGAGGGAAAGAAAGAGTTGCGAAGGATGCCACCATCGACTCTGCAGGTTGGGAGTTAGATTGGTCGACTCAATCGATGGCGGCATTGTTGTGCAAATGGATCGAATCATCCTCGTGGTTGATGTAAAGTCTAGGAAGGACGAGGATCCGATTGTAGTAAAGTCAAGGTAGTCGTTCAAGTCAGGCATGGAGGTCTTCTTCCTGGGCTAGGAGATGGTAATCGCAAAGCACTCGTGGTCGTCTATGTGTTCCGTATGTTGATAATTTGAGGAACCTGATATTGCATGAGGCACACGGACCTAGATATTCTATCCATCAAATGGTACCACTAAGATGTATCATGTGTTACACCCCGTAAAATTCTCGACACATAGATGGCCTATTCGCATGTCGGTTAAGAGTTTTTGAGTACCACACATAGAAAAGGGCCCGGAAAGACCGGGATAAGCAAACTGGCGAACCATCACTATGAGCCTGGCAGCCCTTCCGAAGGAGAAGAACGCAGTCAGCGCAGGGGAGGGCCTCCTGCTGGTCCCGTGGACATGGCCCCGGCCCGTGCTCAAGTATGGCAAGCCTCCAACTTCGGTTTACTTCATTTAACTTTCAAATTTCCAGAAAAGTCGCGAGAAACGTAGGGTACGTAAGGTTTGATAATTATCATTCGATTACGCCGTAAAATGCGGTCCAAATTCAAATTAACCTCAGATACCGAGGTATTTAGCAAGAGGGAGCATTCCTACGGATTTAGTTTCAAATTGGCCGGCAAATCACGTGCTACAAGGTAAGTGGAATTGCTCCAAATTAGTGTCAATGTACTAGCCTTAAAGTTGAGTATTTCTCCCTTCTCGACTTTTGAGAAATAGCAAGCTACTATCTTTCGATAAGCCAAAGTTTGCTATAAATATATCTAAGTGGTGTTTTCTTCCGAATATTAGTGTATTTAGTTCTAATTGATGTATATGTGAATGCAGTTTGGGAGAAATAGCTTGAGTACGACTGAAGCCACTGATAGTCGAGAATCAAGCAAAGGTATGTAAAGCCGCTTCGTCAAGTTAGTAACTTTAGCCTAGTATAATACAAGAAATGACCGTAATAGAATTCCTTGAGTCGAACATTGAGTTTTGTGCGAATTCAAAGAACTCCGTCTTGCGTTGTTATATCATATTCAAATCGAAAGTTAGTAAAACAAAGTGCCAAATGGCGAGATTATTTCAGACTAAGATAGCCCAAGATGATTTAGTAAGCATGTTTTATCATAATATGACATATATACTACGTATAAAAGCTAGTAAAGTAAATCGATGACAAAGACACAAGATAAACTCCATACAAACAGATAGTACCTGGCGCGTATAGCTTTCATACGCCGATAGTATCTCGTGTACGTATAAGCCATACAATGATAACACTGCTACAAGATAGCCATACAAATGTATAAGATCCTGCATTCGTATAAAGCAAGATGAGAATCCGCATAAATACGTAAAAGAGTTCGACAAGAAAATTAGAATACGATAGTATTTCTACTTAAACATGCTTGCTATATGTGATTATTGATTGCCGAGACTTGATCGTGCTGAAAAAGTACCTCGAGCGTCCCCTCCCCGCCCGGGTTGGTAACCTGCTTCGCCCACCGAGCGGGTGGGTACACGTCACTCCAAGGGAGCAAGTATGTCGTCCCACAGAGGACGAAGATGGGATGAAGTGTTCCCCATGTCAGCCGGGACGAAGATAGCAAGATAGCCATTCTCGTTGTGCGCTTGCGCCCAGTGGAACGATTTCGTATACAAATACAAGATAAATATGTATACAAAGACAGAGTCCTCCCACTGCATAATCGTTATTTATATCAGAGGCCATAGGCTCGAGCTGAGACCCAGGTCGGTAGAGGTGCTCGTAGTTAGTAGATGAGTGAGTGATTCTGCTTTTGGATGGTTTTAACTGTGTAAGGGTATATCGATTGTTTGATTGGTTGGCACCTTCCGTCTTGGCAATGGGTATTGGTTCTCGTTTCATATATATGTACGTACATGTTATATATTAGCTAATAGAAAGCGTATCACCACGTCGATGGATGTACACTCCCCGCCTCATTCACCGTATAGAAAAGTCTCGATTCGCCCACGTCTACAGCATCGACATTTTCTTCTATTCGTAGTTGCTAGTTATGTTGTTTATATTCGTACGTGTTCGCTGTTTTGCATACCTTCTGCACTGGTACCGACGCCCGCTGGGGTGCCAAAGACTACTTGCCTCGCAGTACCACATGCACGAGGAGGCGATCCTCGTGATTCCGCTACTAATAGAGCCACGCCTCCGTCATCCTGAGCTTGATATTCATAGGTGTAGTTCATTTTCTTTTGTCAGATAAGATGGCAGGCTCCGGGCCCTATCCCGACCATCTTATCGCATTCATGTGAGGCTTGCGATTGTGTATATATATCTCCCTTTGTGGTTAGTCGTGCTCGGCCGTGGGTGAGGCCGTGCATTTTATTTAGTTGTTTAGCATTGTTGATCAGGTTGGCCGTGTGGGGCCATAATCGGATCAGTGCGGGTGACCTTGCCGGCCGTAGATATACAACATTCTTTATGTTGAGTTACGTATAACTAGACAAAGATGGTGGCCTTGTCACTTCCGCATAGGTTTCCCTTTATAAGTATGTCTCTCGGTTAGCCGATGCTGCGTGACGTGGCTATAGGCCTAGGTTTGCCAGAGGGCCGATTTACTACCAACATGCCTCATGTTTCCGTAAACCGAGATAGAGCCAGCCAGGCACCGATGTGCTTAGCTCACTAGTTAGCAACTGTGTCCTACTAGTGGCACCAAAAAGAAGGTCATACCCCCTGCCATGGCATGACAAATACTGTATCGTGAAAGTGTCGTATCCTGTGGAGTCTCGTAAGCTGCAGCTTGACAGGCCCAAGGTATGGCCGTGGAAGTAATATAGTGGCTCTTTTTAAGAACCGAATGTCTAACCCACAGGGACTGGATCACTGGGTGAAACCTTTTCAAGTGTTAATTTACTAAAACGCTAATAATGAAGACAACAAAGGTAAAGAAGAGTTTTTATATTTGGAAACTATTTTTATACTAAAGTAAGATATTTATACAATGAATCTGAACTATAACGGAGTACGCCGAGGCTATAACGAACATGTAAAGAAACTAATTATCGATCTACTCCGGTTTATCTTTTCTCCCGCTATGGTCGAAACTTGGTGCCTATGGATTAAAACTCGTATTTAACCCAACTTAAGAATCCCACTAACCTTCCACCTACATTGATAAGAAGAAATTCATGTTCAGCCATACAAAACCGATTCCACACTCCCACCACGACTTTCGTGCATATTTCTATCCTTAAGGTAACCACCCTGCCTTTCCAAACTAAGAAAAGATCATATCCTATTAATTACAACTTCCGCTTATTCTCTATGAAACCGGACTTTTTTGGATTTACATTAACATTGGCCGATATTAACATAGTAAGAACAAGAATAAATAGAACAACTATAGGAAGAAAAGATGAAATAACCAGGACAATCAATAATTACATTTCAATACAATAGTTCAAAGAACTCAAAGAAGAAAGGATTTAGGCCGCTCATTTGTGGATTGAACATCGTTAAATGAATGAAATCATGTAAAAACAATTGTTGAAAGAAGAAAGGATAGAGAAAACCCTAAGAATTTTCGTCCCTCTCTAACCGCCCTCAGAACTTAATGCTCTTGCTCCACCAAGTCGAACATTCGAAAAATAAACCCAAGTGTGCTAGTTTATAATAGTAGGAATTGTTCTAATAATAGGCAATGTGTCACTGAGTGCAACGCGGAAAGATTGCTCGTGACACGCCCAAACGCGCGAGGCCTTCTCGCAGATCGCCCGAAAATCGCCCCGCAAGACTCCGCTGCTATAGCTGCGGACGCTTGCCGGGGCAGCGCGCAGACACCTTGGTCGCGGAGCCACTCCCCGCCGTGGCACGCTTGCCAATGCGGCAAACGGTCTTGGCAGCCCGCCTGCCGTGGCACGCTGGGCCGACGCTACAGGGGCTGTTTTGGGCCTTCCTTGCCACCTGCGTGCTTATTCCGTCTCCAAGCCTCTACCACCAACTCATGGATTAGCTCAAAATTCATCAAAACCTACAAACAACGGCTAATCATGTTAAGTAGTATAAAATCACACTTTCCTACGATTTACATGAGAATATACACACATTGTTAAAACAAGGCAAAAGCTTATGCATTTGAGTATCGATTTGGCATATAAATATACCCCGATCACCTTACCTCATACTTAAAATCTTGCTCTGTTCTAATAACCCTTTTACATCTCATGAATATGGATAATCACACATAACTAATTTAGCACGAAGGATTCAAATTACTGGCCATGATGATTATTTAAGATACAAGCTAAAAATAAAGCATGCACGCTTTGATCAATGAAATGAAATACAACTACGTTAAGACTTCCTAACATCCAGAATCGACTCTCAATCCGAAGAAAACTACAATCAAACGATTAAGAGATCCTGATACGAACGATGTCCTTCTATTAAACATGTGCCCTCAATGGGAAGAGAGTTACCCACTCACGCAAAATGACTTTTTTATATCACAACATGTGTGGGTACATAAATAGAATTTCCACTCACTCACAAAGAATTCACGCATCATGTAATGACTCATAAGCTTGCCCTTAGTGTTTTACTCCACAATTTAAGGATGTCTGAACGTAAGATCAAGTAGGACTTTTTAGGTTGTAATGTACTGTGTGTAGGCAGGTCCTATCGCGTGATCGCACAGTGACTGTCTCCCTAAGCGCTCTAATACATCACGCCCTCATTGCGAACTTCCCTTCCTATCTTACCTTTTATCCTTGGTAGTTTTCTTTTTCCTTTTTTGCTCCCCCATTTCTTTTAGGCACTTTTAGCTCATTAGTAAGGAGTTGTATAAATAAATTTTTCATTCATTTGTTTTCTTATCTTTACTAATAATCACCCATTTTTACCGAAGTACCTTTGACCTTTTCTCACTTTTTTTACAATCCACTTTTCCTTTCTTTTCATTCTTCTCACTCCTTTACTCTTCAGATTTTTCTTTAGAGCGCTTAGAGCTTGATCAAATCTGCTGCCAATGAAATAAAGAAATGGTTAAGCTTATGTTGCAATTATCAAAGAATAGGCTAAGGCTCAATGGGGCCGACTAGGATTAATATTTCAAGGTAGGTAAAACGAGGATGAAGATTAGGTTCATTCCAAGAAATGCATAAATCATCTCCTACAATTTACATCCTTCATTTGCTTATAAACACACCAGAAAGTTCAGACAATCCATAATAGCACAATACTAAAACCTACACCTAATGCGTATTATGCTCAATTCACATACATTCGGGTAGACACTTACCACTAATCACAAGAATTAAAATTGCTTTCCAATCACATCGAGTCAAATTCAAGAGCCTAAGTGTCTCAAGCAAAGTTATACACTTGCATGCTTCAACACTACATATACTTGCATCTTACAATCATATATAGCACATAACAAGAACATCAAGCCATCAATTAGCCAAGCCGGTTCAAGAACCAAAACCTATTGACTAATTTTCCTCAAGACGGTCGTCATCCCTCCATCGTCTAAACAAACTCCCTAACATGACTAAAACATTATATACGTATTAAAGAAAGAAAAAATAAAATAAAAATAAAAATAAAAATAAATAATAAAATAAAAAAATAAAAATTTTATTCTTCTGCCTGTAAGACCCCATTTTAAAGAACCGAGCCAAGAAAAAACCAACGGGTGATGAATTCATGCTTGACTCACAACAATTCTTCAAATTTCTTCCATATATATTTTCTTACACAAGCATTATATTCACCAAAAATTTGTTAAGCATAATTTTTTTTAACAAAAACCAAATCAAATAACAAATATGTAAATTAATAATTTAATAAATATTAAATTAATATTTAAAAAGGGTGAGGAATACTCCCCTGAGGCCTTTTTAGGCCTAGCGAACAACATGGTTTCCTTCCATTTACGCAGCGGGTGTTCGACCCTACACTTTTCTCTTCCATGCTTGTTAGCTTCCTCCTCCAAGGGTACCAAACTTCCCCTCCATCTCAAAAGCTTAACTTTCCACCAAAAACAACAAAGATGAAAATAAATAAAATCAGTAAATGCAAGAAATTAAAATGGATACCCGTGGTACCCTTGGGTTGCCTCCTGCGCGCCTAATTTACGTCCGCGCACGACGATTACGCTTCACCGCTTTTTCGTACGCCTTGAGGATATGATCTCACCCCTAATTTCTTCTCTAATTTTCTTTATGCTCCTGTGGTGGAAAATTGTAAGGACCATGCAGTAGATGCCGCTTGACGCTATTGCCCTACTTTAAGCTGTGAAGTCATTCTGCCTATTAGGCTCAAGAAATTTCTAATATACTGGGACTTGGTCCTCCTGACATTTCTCCCTAAGCCTCTAAGACTCTCTTCCTATGTCGTCAACCAAACTTAAGGTAGAAAAGTGCTTCAGTAAGGTCCAATGCACCTGGTTCCGAAACCGCAATGCAATTGACCTCCCCATTTGTATACCTCTTCTCCGCATCAACATCTATCTTTCTGGGCAGATTGCCTAATGGGGTATACTTCATCTCTTCTCCCGAACGAAGTTTTCTACAAGTATGAGTCTTCCTGGGACACTCAAGAGGTTCTAAATGTCGGGCTTCATCTGAAAATTCACCCTTGTCTTCCTCTTATAATTCCTCTTGAATATTTATTTACAATCAAGTTACTTGCAATTGATCACAAGTCAAATTTTACTAATTGTCTCCGTGAATTTAGCGCCATCCTTTCTAGAGTCTCTCGCATTCTCCTCTCTTCCCCGACTTATTCAATGTTGCCATTACCTCTTTCATTGCTTCTGATTGTTGAAGGAGTTGTTTCAACATGTCTTCTTAATCGGTCTTCAAGGTCTCAAATCCTCTATTTTTAGTATGCTCGTATTCATCAAAACAATGTATGGATCATAGTAGGCTGTGGAAGGGGAGATGCATTCGGACAGCCATCCCAATGGCCATCTTGACCACCACATATTTTGCATGTGTTACAAATGTTGCCACCCGTGGTGTCCTCCGAAATCTGTAGGTCTGCCAAAATACGAGTATTCACCATTTAAACCATTTATGTTCCAAGATGTCATGTCAAGAAGGGTATCCAAAAACAATCAAAAATATTAAAAAAATAAAATAAAATAAAATTAAAAACACGTTGTCAACGCTTGTATAGAATTCAAGTAACTAACACTTAGGAAAATTTTACTAATTGCCGCCCCTGAATTCGCGCTCAAAATCCTCATGAGCCCGCAAGTGTAATGTCGCAAGTAATATAGTGGCTCTTTTTAAGAACCTAATGTCGAACCCATAGGGACCGGACTACTTCGGTGAAACCTTTTCTATGTTAATTTACTAAAACGCTAATAATGAAGACAATGCAAAGAGAAGAGTTTTTATATTTTGGAAACTTTTTTTTTATACTAAAGATATTTATACAATTGAGTCTCAACAATGAATGTGAGCATGCGAGGCTACAACGAACATGTAAAGAAACTAATTATCGATCTACCTCAGTTTATCTTTCTTCATGTTAGTCCGAACTTATGCCTATGGACTATAAACTCAGATGCAACCCAACTTAAGAATCACGAACCTTCCACCTACATTTTTGTGATAAGAAGAAATTCATGTTCTAGCCATACAAAACCATTCCACACTTGGATTAATACTGCATTCTTCGTGTATATTTCTATCCCTGAAGGTAAATCAATTCCCAATTTTCCCAAACCAAGAAAAGATCATATCCTACACTCACAACTTTCCAATAGCCTCTCAAAGTGAAACCTGACTTGGATTTACATTAACATTGGCCGATATTAACGTAGTAAGAACAAGAATTAAATAGAACAACCATAGAAGAAAAGATGAAATAAATCCTCGTTAATCAATAATTACATTTCTATACAATAGTTCATAACCTCTCGCAAGAAAGGGATTTAGCCACTGATTTGTGGATCAACATCGTTAAATGAATGGAAATCATGCAAACAATTGAAAGAAAGAAGAAAGGGATAGAGAAAACCCTAAGAATTTTCGTCCTCTCAATCGGTCAGAACCCACGTGTTTGCTCCACCAAGTCAGAATATCCGAAAATAAACCTAAGTGTGCTATTTATAATAGTAGGAATTTGTTCTCACAATAGTAACGAGTCACTGAGTGCAACGCTGAGCATTACCGTGACACGGCCTAAACGCGGAGAGGCCTTCCGGAAATCGCCCGAAAATCGCCGGCAGCGACCGCCAAAGGCTGGGCAGCTGCGGGCACGCTGCCGGAGCAGCGCGCTGTACACCCTGTCGGAGCTACCTCGCCGTGGCACGGCCAACGCGTGGGCTGTCTTCGGGGCGCCGCTCGCCGTGGCACGCTGCCGACGCTGCAGTGGGCCGTTGGGCCTCCTCTTTGCCACGGCCAAGGTGTTTATTTCGCTCCAAGCCTCTACTTCACCAACTCATGGATTAGCTCCTCAAAAATCATCAAAACCTACAAAACAACGAAGCAATCATGTTGGTTAGTATAAAATCACACTTTCCTACGACATGAGAATATACACACATTGTTGGATAAACAAGGCAAAAGCGATGCATCTGAGTATCCATTTGCATATAAACATGTCCTGCATCACTGCTGGTGCATAGTCTTGCCTCTGCACATGCAATAAAACTAGTATGTCAGCAAGAGGCTATAAAAAATGATAGATGGCTTCATTTTCTTCATCCATCGTTATGAATATAAAGTGAATATCTCTCAAAACTTCACTATACTTTGGAAATACAAAGATATAAAATTCATCGTTAATATCCCTGGTTCACTTTACAGATTATATAGAGGCAACACAAAGAGAGGCACCAAATGCCAGCAAGGTGTCATACGCCAGATGATATCGGATCCCAATGTGATACCCTTATCCACCATTTTCAGATATTTCACAACTTCAAAGTAGTAAAGAAATACAAAACGCATAAGTTATTATCATCAATTGCCAAGACAAGGTAAGATCTCACAAGATAAATAAAACAAATGCTCAGAGTTTGTCGGAGGCAGCAGAAAAGAGAGAAAATGATTCACCTCATCTTTCATAAGGTATACCTGATAATGTTTCCGTTTTGTTGTAGTAAGAAAAGGCTATTCTTACCTCTTAGTTTTGATTCCAAGACAAAGAAGGGCATAAGAATTAAGGCGAGGTTGCCCAAAGTGCGCAAGTGAAGAGGAGTGGCTGATTCCAAAAAGTGTTAGAAAGCGTAAAGAGCCCCTATGATTACGTAAGCTGTGTGCACCCTCATGGTAATTAGTCAAATGAGCAAGTAAGACTACTAGATTACCCATGTGTAAAAGACCCTACTGCTGATGAACGCCCGCAATAGTTAAGTTCGAGCCGAAAAGGCCAAGTCCGCCATAAAACGCTAACGACTACAGGATATACCTACAAGATAATAGTTATGATTTTCGCTGCGATATCGAAAGGTAGTGGAGGTCATGTGAATCGATTGTCCGGACTGCAAGCCGAAGAAGTATAAGCTGACTTGACCGGTAACCTTACTAACAATGTAAGGTGCATGTTGAACCCCGTGAGCTCAAAATTTCAAGCAAAATAAGGGAAAGAAGCAGAAATACCGCATTTTGAGAAAAACTAGAATCACCTCCGCATTAAGAGAATATCGTGTATGAAGGACTAAGCCTCGGATTGACGCTAAGAGACAACAAGATTGCGGTTCAGAATGTCGTTGTACGTCCGCCTATGGAGAAGCTAAGAAACCGCCGACAAAAGATTCTAATCTAGTGCTACCGAGATAAGGCCCAACAGACAAATACTAGCCCTAATGTAGTGCCAAGTAAGGCCACAAGGTGCTGACGTTGACCCCACGTTGTAAGAGTGGCAAAATTCTAAATAGCTGATTATAGCTAAAAGTGCATGTGTTTGTTGCTTCCAATGGACTAAATCCCAAGGAAATGGTACAAGAAGACAGGAGATATCATTAGGATCATAGGCATATCACGTGCGTATGAAATTCAAGAAAGTATGTTAGAGATTAAGTATTACTACAAAAATTCAAAAGATGTATTGTACATAGTTGTTGATATATATATACACATATCGTATATGTTGTGAGTAGCCGTGGCCATAGGGGTTACCGTCACGCATTGGTTACCGTTAGGAAATTTATACAGACTGCATCACAGACCCCCTCGCCAAAAAGGGGCAAGAGTTGGTTATGATTCACGTACGGGCCATAGAAACTTTCTTAGTTCTCGCTTATCGAGTTAACTAATTTTATGTTTGTTTTAACTAGGCTTAAGCTTACAAGAAGTTAGCAGCCCGAATCGTGTGGTTAGATGATGGGGTGGCGCGCTTAGACGGTCTAACGACCAGTCAAGGCCTCAGATGAAGGTGGGAAGCATCCCTAAAGATCGCACATTATCGCATATGCCGAACTGCACTAGAGACCTAATAGGCATACGTAGGTTAGCAATACCAAATAATTTTTTTCCAATATGTTAAGTGGTCGTACATCATCTTTCCCCAAAATTTTTGTAGGTAAGAGTCGGTCTTAGTCAACCAAGCAGCTTATTATGTGAAACCCCTCGCAAGTTGGGGGCCACCGCCCTAGTCAATCAAGCCCGTGGGCACCCCAAGAAAGGGTCCACATCGCAGTCATGATGCACTCAGTACTTCACCGGTTCTCGTAAGATATCTGCATACGTGAGCTCCCAGCGTATACAATCTTTACTAATGGCTCATAAGACCGAGAAGTCTCTTTAACAGCAAAGATAAATCCAAGTGGATACGAACAAGGCATAAGAAATTGGTGTATTCCCCGCTAGCACGTTGTTTACTAAGACAAGGAGATCGTGTGAGATTCCCCTGTAGATCCAGAGATTGATCGCCCGAGAGTAAGTCCGACTAAGCCCAAACTCTACGCTTGTTCAAGTAGAATAACAAACAAGGCTGTCCACAACTCCGCAGCTATGCATGAGCTACAAATGCTCGAGTAGGACATTCAGAGCATTAGACTATTTCGCATTCGGGGTCATCTCAACCCAACTATCTGGCTTATTCAAGGTTATTTGGCCGTGATTATTGAGATCATGATCATTATCGATCCTCTTATCGATACGGAGCACATGGTGTGCGACGGGTCGCTCGTGTTATCCTGAAGAACAAATAGCCTTAGCATGCGGTCGGAAGGCCAGATAAGCTCTACTATACCCCAGATTACCTATCGGGGCCCGCATAATAAGCCGCATGACCGTCAATTATATGCCAAGTTCTCTAAATATGACTATTTTTATCAATCAAGAAGAGACAATGTAGTAATACAAACGCCTAGCCATATATATAGGGAGTTTGGCGTACTTGTAATGTAACACGGAATTGGCCTTGTGAAGTACACACTAGCGCCTTAGCTCGTAGCGTAAATGAGGGCAACAGAGTGTAATTCGGTAACATCACAGTCAATGTTTAGTCATGGAGGTAAAAGAACGATTACATGAAGATCCCGACCTCGGTCCAAATTAAGGACGACTCAAGAAGGGAAAGCACCCGATTTCGTATTAACCGAGGATGAAGTGTCACGATGTAAAGGCCGCCCGTGTTCCGTATATTTCTGTGGCTCCGCCAAATAGACATGAACGAGGTACATTACGCCCGCTATTCACTCCACCCGACGCGATGAAAATGTACCATGATATCAAGGAGAACTACCAGGCTGCATGAAAACAGTAAATTGCCGAATTTGTAGCCCAAGGCCCTAACCGCCAACGTAAAAGGAACACCGTAAAACCAGATCGTTAACTCGTGACATAAACAGGTTTCTCTGAAACGGGGAAGCAGAACATGGATTTTGAAGTGTGATTACCCTGCACTGCATATAGACACGATTCCATAGGTGATAGTTGACAAGCCGACAAAATTAGCCCATTTCCTGCAGTTGGTGCCGAATTGTATATTAGAGAAATAGTTAGATTGCACAGTTGTTCAAGATAAATTATCTCCGACAGATGAGCACACCCCATGCCTAGATCAGGCGCTATTTTAGAGAGTCTGGGAACGCAGATTAATTTGAGCACAAAGATTCCACCCTCGCACGATGACAGCTGGAACGCACTATTTACGCTCGAGGACACGCTGCGGGCGTGTGTGCTAGATTTGAGGTAGCTGACAAGCATTTGCCGTTAATTGAGTTTGCTTATAATAATAAAGCCTATCACTGCCTATCCGTATGGCGCCTTGAGGCGTTGTATGGGCGAAAATGCAGATCACCTGGGCTATCGGTTTGGCATGGGAGAGTCGGGCCATGATTGGGCCAGACATTATTCAATAGCCGAGGAGAAGGTAAAGCTTATCGAGAACGCCTAATGATCGCACGTGAGCGCCGTAAATCGTATGACGATGCGCGCAGACTGGAGTCGATGTGAATGATCGGGTATTTCGAAAGTATCTCCGATGAAAGGGCCGATAAGGATTCGGCAAGAAAGGTAAGCTCACCCGAGATTTGTTGGGCCTTAATGCATTTGTCAAGGATAGGCCAAGTGGCAATGAGTTGAACTTCGCCTCCCGTAATTAGGAATCCGTTCATCCAGCTTTTCATGTATCTATGCTAAGAAAGTGCATCGAGACCCATCTAGCGCCTCCCAAATTCCTGCAGATATCCAAAATACGTAAGAGCTAGCCTATGAAGAGGTTCCAAAGAGCTATCTTAGATGATAGATTTGTAGATTAAGAACCAAAGATATTGACTGGCCAGCACTGTATGTAACAGTGAATCAGAGATGGTGATGACTGGGAGGCGTATAAGATATTAAATCTAGATATCCTCACTTATTCCAAGCATAGTCACTAAGAGGTATGTTAATATTGTTATTTTATGCAGTGCCTTAAGTATATATGTAAATGAAATGATCAATCTTAATCATTATGTGAATACTATAAGATGGTGGGTGGAGCACTGTATTGGACTTTTCTCGCATTTTAGGTTTTTGGGATAGTCCTATATTACAGGGGAAACTCGGGCCGAAACTTTTTCTAGAAACAAGTTGAATAAGTTAGGAAGTCCTATAGATAGAAGTTTACATTCCAAGGATGAATGTTCTTAGGCGGGGGGAGAATGTTACACCCGTAAAATTCTCAACAAACAAGGCTCCACCGCATGTCAAGTTAAGGAGTTTCGAGTGCCACGCACGCTAGAAAATGCTCCAGGGTTATCCATAAGAAATCATTTAACCATTAAGTGAAGGAGCCAGGGGAAGAGCCCTCCGCGATGGCAACGTGTCACGGAGGGAGGGCCTCCGCATTGGCCCCGTGACACATTGGCCCCGTCCAAAGCTCAAGTATATAAAGCCTCCAACTTCGGGCTACTTCATTTTAACTTTCATAATTTAAAAAAGTCGCGAGAAACAAAGAGGGTGCGTAAGGTTTTGATAAGCAATTATCGTTCGATTACGCCATCAAACGTCCAAATTCAAATTAACCCGTCATGACCGAGGTATTTAGCAAATAGGAGCATTCCTACTGGGATGAAGGTTTCGCGAAATTCGGCAAGCAAATCGTCGTGCTACGGGCTAACGTAAGTGGAATTGCTCCAAATTAGTGTCAATGTACTCGGGCCTTAAAGTGAGTATTTCTCCTTCTCCGACTTTTGAAAAATAGCAAGTTTTCGACTGTCTTTGATAAGACAAAGTTTGGGGCTATAAATATATCTAAGTGGTGTTTTCTTCCGTATCTTAATGTATTTGGTTCTAATTGATGTATATGTGAATGCAGCTTGGGAGAAATAGCTGAGTACTCGACACCGAGCTTCGCCCGATAGTCGAGAATCCGAAGCAAAGGTATGTAAAGCCATTTCCTTCGGCAAGTTACTAACTCTAGCCTAGCATAATTCAGTGAACTCCGTAATAGAATTCCTGAGTCGAACATTGAGTTTTGTGCCACCCGCAAACCCGTCTTGCGTTGTTATATCATATTCATCCGAGTTAGTAAAATAGTGCCAATGGCGAGATATTATTTGCATCGCATAGCTTATGCATTTAGTAAGCATGTTTTATAATAATATGACATATATTCGTAATAAAAGCTAGTAAATAAATCGTACAGTACAAAACAAAGATAAATGCATGGTCAGATAGTACCTTGGCTATAGTATAGCCATACAAAATGATAGTATCTCAAACCTATAGTATAAGCCATACAATGATAATATCTCACATGTGATAGCCATATACAAATGATAAGATCCTGTATTCAATATAAAGCGCATGAGACCGCATAACACGTAAAGAGTTCGAATAAGAAATCGAATACGATAGTATTTTTGGGCTTAAACATGCTTGCTATATGTGATTATTGATTATTGAGACTTGATTGTGTCGTGAGGGCACTCGAGCGTCCCCGTCGGGTTGGTAATCGTGTCGCCCACTCAGCCTGCCTCCAGATACATCACTAAGGAGTGCTGGGCATGTCGTCCGCAAAGAGGACGGTAAGACGTTGGATGACGTTTCCCCATGTCGTCGGACAAGATAGGCAAAGATAGCTTACTCCCGTTGTGCGCTGTTTCAGGAACAGTTCGTATACGTATACAAGCATAAAGCATAGATATTAAAGATGTGATCCCCTCCCACTCGCATAATCGTTAATTATAATGAGGCCATAGCTCCAGCTAGAAACCCAGTGGGGCCTAAGAGGTGCTAGTAGTTAGTGATGAGTGGGCGTGACTTATTTTTGGATGGTTTTGACCTAGTAGGGGGTATATATATTGTTTGGTTGGTTGGCACCTTCCTACTCGGGGCCAGTATCGCTCCCGCTGCTATATACGTACTTACATGTTATATATTAGCTAATGACAGCAACATCGCCACGCGATGCAGCACGCTCCCCGCCCTCATCTACGCATGTAAAAGTCCGATTCAAATTTTATATCGGGCCTACGTATTACGTATATTTCCTTTATTTGTGAGTTGCTAGTTATGTTGTTTATATTCGAGATGTGTTCGCTGTTTGGCATACTCGATACCAAAGGGTACCGACGCCCGTCGGGGCGCCGCATTACTTTCCCCAGTACTCATGACGCAGAGTGCGATACCTCGTGGATTCCATCCAAACCATAGAGTCATCAACTCGTCATCCCGAGCTTGATATCAAGAGGTGTAGTTCATTTTCTTTTGTTGTATTAAGACGCGTAGGCCTGGCCCCGTCCCAACCATCTTATCGTATTCATAGAGGCTTGCGTATCAGGTATATATCTCCCCGTGGTTAGTTGTAGCTTGGCTGTGAGGTCGTGCATTTTGTTTGCAGCTTGTTTAGCATTTTTGATTATATTGGTCGTGTGGGGCCATAACTGAGCAAGAGAGCGCGACCTTGCCTCTGGCCAATGAGACTCATGAGACTGGGCAGGCGTTGAGTTACCGATAGCTACAAGACGGTGGCCTTGTTGGCCCGCATAGGTTTCCCTTATTAGTATGTCTCTCAAGCAACATGTTGCAAGACAAAGGGCTATAGGCCCAAGCTGTCGTGAGGTCAGATGATGTACTGCTATATAGCCCATGAGCCTGCAACTGAGATAGAGCCGCCTGTGCACTGTATGTGCTTATGCTCACTCATTAGCAATCCAGTCCTACTAGAGCACTGTAAAAGTTACCATACCTCTAAGGCTAAGAGTCACATCATGACTTGTGGGAAACATATTGGTGGAATCCAAGATAAAGAAGGATACGTGCACCTCGCAGCCAAGTGCCCGAACTATCGGCAAGTGAAGGCCGAGGCACCAAAGGCCAGGAGGCGTATCACAGATATTAACATTCCTACTTGGAAGGAAGAGATCAACATGGACTTAATAATGCACTCACCGTATTCGCCGATAGTATGACTCCATTTGGGTGGTGGTCGACGGGTTGACAAAGGGCCGTACACTTAATGACTAAAAACCGCAAATTGGCGGACATGCCAGACTGCATATCTGTGAGTCGGGTTCGACTTCACGTGGGGTGCCATTGTCTATTATCTCTCGAGGTACCTCGCCTTACCTCTCAATTTTGGCAACAAAAGGGCTTGGGACTCGGGGGGGTTAAGCTCAAGACAAAGATTTCATCCACAAACAAAGGCTGTGGCTTAATGGAAAATTCAAACTCTTGAGGTAATGTTGAGAGCATGTGTGACGGATTTTAAAGGTAGTCGATGACCACTCGCCCTTGATCGACTTACACAATGCTTATTGCCCAACATCCAAATGGCACTGCTTCGAGGCTCTTTATGGGTGAAGGTGTAGATCACCCATCTGGATGGCTCGAGGTTGCGAGACAAATGATGACAGGGCCGTACCCTGGCTCACGAGTCTACGTCAAGGTTCACATGAGGGACCAATAAAACTCGCCTGTCTTCAAAAGTCATATGCGGATGTAAGGAGAAGAGATTTGGAGTTTGAGGTTGATGATTGGGTATTTCTTAAGATATCTCCCAAATGAAGGGAGTCATGTTGTTCTGGAAGAAAGGAAAACTCAACTCGCTATATCGGGTCCCCACTGTGTTAAGTGCGAGTAAGAGTTGCTAAGGTAGCGTATGAGAACAGACTTTCACTGATTATCTCAGCTCATCCTGTCTATGTATTTGCCTTCGAAGCTGGGTGATCCACTAGTAGTCCCTAAGGGAAAGTGCTGGCGTGGGGAGATAACCTCAAGCACGAGGAAATTCCGACTGCACCCTGATCGTCAGTTCGTAGGCCGAGAACAAAGAAGCAGCTTCTCGTGAAGGTGTCAGGAGAAACCAAAGATGCTGGGAGGAGCTACGTGGGAAGCCGAAGCGCTATGATGGCTAAATACCCCCACCCGTTCCCTACCAAACCCGCCACCGAGGTACGCTTTGCCCTAATTCTCTAATCAATTTCCGAATTCAGCCTACGTGCGCAAGTTTATTTTATGTGTATGAATGTGTATGTGATGCCCGAATCTAGCTCAACTATGTAGCTCTTTCAGAGGTATTCATTTCGTGAAAATTTCAATTAAAATAACCGCATTGGAGTATGATAATTGCTTGTTTCTATTTTCTTCATGTTTCTAACATTCGAGGAAGAATGTTCATGTGGAGATATCATATACCCCGTAAGCTCAAATATCGACTCCGGGTTAAAATGGGAAAGTTGGAAAATTGATGTTGCGGTGCACAAGACGAGCCGCCGACGACTCGTGGGGAGTCCCGAAAGCGAATGAGTGGGGAGGTCCCTACGAGTGAGGGAACGAATATGATTAGCCACCACGAAACATGTCAATCGTGGGGCGGAGTTGGACCTTCTCGGAGGATGACCAAGGTATTCAATCTGATGGGACCCCACGAGTCGTGGCCCGTCCCAATGACTCGCGAGGTGAGTCATGTGGATCAAGCAAGATGGTTTTTCAGCGAGTGTTAAGGCAGTGTGCATGATGTGTATGGGTACTACGAGTCATGGTCTCGAGGCACGAGCCGTTACGTCCGATTACGAGCCTCAAAGAAATCATGACCTGTGCATTTGACAGTAACTTGACGAAGCCTTGCCCATCCCGACGAATCGTCAGGTCACCCCGTTAGGGTCACCTCGGCGCTTATTTCTTGCAAAATAGTAAGGGCTTTCTCATTTCCTTAGTTCCTAAGACCTACACTACGCTGCCATGACTTGTTTTAAATGTTTTAAGAGGGTAAAACCTATTTTAAGCCATTACCCTCATGCATGCAAATTTGATGCTTTCAAGTGGAAGGTTCAAGGTGAAATCTCAAGGTTTCCAATTGAATCTCGTACTGGGCAATTAGAGGGTGTTAGAATTCACGATTTCCGTGTGCATGTAAGGCTATGAGTGGGTGTTTTCTTCTATGCCCATGCCCACCCCTATCAAAATGTGATAAATTATCTATGATCAAGTTTGGGGTTTTAGCCAATTGCATGATTTTTCACCTCTATACATGGGTATGATTAGATTATATTTTATTGATGATTTATGAAGATTGCGAGGTTTCTAAATTGTTTTTCCTTATAAACATTGTTTTCCAAGAATTAAATATAAAACGCCCATGCGATGAGTTCATAAAAAAACGGATTTACGGTAAACGTAGATAATGATGAAGTTGACGATGAAAGCATTTTCTAAAGCTACCCATGATTATGATGTCTTTTTCAAAATAAGAATGTGTAGATCCTAGTATGATAAAGCTTTGGACAATACCAACATGACGATTTAAAGTGATTTATCTCCCTCGACATAAGTTTACCACATTGTTTAAAGTGAAATTTCCCAAATTAAAATTATGATAAAAAAAATAAAAAAAATAAAAATATTTTTACATGTAGCTTACCACATGATTTGGAGTAAATGTTCCCACCTATTATTGAGCTTGTAGAATGTTTCAAAATAAAGCTTCTCATATGCATGAATTTATAATTGAGATGTATGGTGTTATTGAGCTTTGTCGAAGTACAATGTTGAGTTTCATTTTCATATGATGAAGTCTATGCATGATTTCATTAACGAGCTTCCTTTGCTAATAGACAATGTTGAGCTTCATTTCATGTGATGGTTGAGTGTCATGCATGATTTCATGTTGAGCTTCGTGACTATACGACAGAGCACTGTATGTTTTGGGAGAAGAGTCTCGGCACCGAGCATTAAGGATCAATTACCCTATGCCCTTAAATACGTGTACAACATGCTGGGATACTATTATATTATCGAGACTTCCTTATGAGCTATCCCCTCGTCTTGATAGGCCCTTCGCCTTGATATCGATATCATGGTATCGCCCATCGCCCCGGTAAATGTTATGAATGTCTCTACCCACTTGAGTGTGATAGTTTGGACCACGTTAGTTCTATCATGGTATGTCGGCTTACACACCTCAAACGTCTATCATTCGTATTGCATATTCATTACTCATGATGATTACTTATGCATGCATGTTCCCAAAGTAAGGTTTGACCCAATGTTAAGCTTTTGATATAAATGTTATGTTCAGCTTGTCATTTTGAGTTAGTCATGACGCTTGTAAAGTTAAGCACCTGGCCATGTCGATAAGATTTCGATTTCTAATGAATGCATGTAGCCTTCTACTTACACTTAAAAGTTTATGATATATTGTAATGTTTAAATGACTTATCTTAATTAGCGATATTATTTACCTTGCATACTCAGCACATTCCACATACCGACCTGCATATTTTCTATGTTGCATCATTTCATGACGCAAGATCCGGTTCTGTGTTTGGCCCGTCTCGTAGTCGCCGATCGCAGTTAGCACCCGCTATTTGGCGGGTCCTTATCTTTCGAGGACTAGATCTTCGCCTGTTTAGATGTCTTTCAATTTTAGTATTGTTGAGCTAGTTGGGGTGTTGTCCCATTACTATCCACATTAGAGGCTTAATGTAATTAGACGCAGATTCAAATAAATATTTATTCCGTTGTTATATTAAGTTTGACTTCCGTTGATTTGTTTAAGGGTTGTTTGTTGAATTCCTTATGTCATGGGTCGACTTAGGTCTCTCACCCTTTTCCCGTGTCTACGACCTGTGGATCTGCCTGCCGTGACAAATGTATTATCCGACTAAGCTACCGCTCAATCTTCTTAATGGCCAAGGCATATGACCCCCTTTTGGTTCATACCAAAATATTAGTGCGGTTCTTGAAATCCATCTTTCTGCCTCCATCCGCTAAGTACTCGACAACATGTCTTCCCCTCAACCACTAGACTCTCGCTCACGGCTCCTTGGAGGAACATATAGACCACTTCGCCATTTTTGTACTCCTCCTCGTGCCTTTTCGGGCCTCCATTGTCTCTATATTGGCCTCGATTGTAATTATTGTCTTCAGAGAAGTTCCGACCTCGGCCCCCGACCTTTACGCCAATATTCTTTGGTTAGGATCCTTTCCGGTTTTAGTCCGGAAACCCGCCCTTTGATCATTCATATAATTAGCTTCCCGCATTCTGGTCGCTCCATCATTTCTCTGGCCTTGCCTTCGAGAACCCACAAGATTCCGCCTTCTAGCCCCTACTCCCAACAAATGCTTGGCAAGTAGCCCCATTGTGGTCTTTATATCAGCAATATCCTGATCTCGCTCTCATTATTCCTTCTCTCGTTCCGCGTACATACCTACCGTATAAGTACCACCTAAGCCTCTCGACTCTCAGGTGCTACGCGTGGTTGGTTTTAGTGATCCGTCAAGTACCTCGCCAAGACGGTGATCGCCCACCGCCTTGGTGTTAGAATTTAGAGACCTATAGAAGATCTCTAACAATGTATCATATAGGATCCTGTGGTTGGGAACCTTTTTTGAGCTTCTTAAGTTGAACCGCAACCATGTCTCGTGAAAGGTCTCGTAATTCAATCGCCTGAAGTTTTATATCTAATCTTTCAGCTGCAAAGCTTTGACGGTGGGAAGAACCTTTCAAGAAGAGCTCTTTTCAACTCCTCCATGTAGTGATAGAATCATTGGGCGTCACCACCAAAGCATTGCCTCGCTCCCTATTGAAAAGGGAAATAACCTTAGTCGTATCGCATCCGGCACTCACTCCCGATTATTTGTATGCCTTGCGTATACCCACAAAATTAGTCAACAGTATGTGCATTATCGCTTGCATGACCCACAATTATCCCTTTCATGTTGAGCAACTGGATCATAGCACTGTAATGTCAAACGCTTCCCCAAATAGAAAAGGGAGGCACAATAGCTCCATTGGCAATCGGCTTCATCAATATCAGCATCATCAATACCGAAGTACTAGCGCCTCTATTGTTCGAGACCTCTATTCCTTCTAGATCGCTCGCTTCAAAGAACTAGTCGTTTCCCTTTAGCAACACTTCGCTAACTCTCTATCTCTAGCCCGAGCTTGTTCCTCCCAACATCTTGGGTTGTGGCCTCGTTCCACTATTTCTTTTGCTCCCCGTATAAGCTGGCCATTCTCCTCAAATTTCAGTGTTTGTTCAAGTTCGTGATCAATTTAAAACCAGAATTTTCCTTGGCTCCTAGTACTAGGCATGCACGAACCTAAAACCTGTTAAGAACAAAAAAACAAAATTAAAAAACAAAAAGGAAATAAGGACCAACAATAAAGAAAACACAATTAAAAAGCCTAAGCTATATTCCCTAGTTAACGACGCCAAAATTTGATATCCCCAAATTACACCTCGTGAATGACATAAAGAGGTCGATGTCAAATATAGAACCCAACCAGGATTGGGGTAGAATCCCACGAGGAATTTGACGAGAACTTGAGTTAATGCATTTAGCTACTATTGGCTTACTTTATTTCCTAGGGGTAGAAGATTGAAACACAAACTAATAAACAAGAGTAAAGACTAGTAAATGTTTAAATCAATTTCGGTTGTATTCAATCAATAAAGTGACTAGTATTGTGTTCCCTATGACTTCATAACCACAAAGATTTTACACTAGTGACGTCTCCGGTGCTTATCATGCAATATTGGAAAGTTAAATTCACCTAAATGGTTGGTCCCCGTCGTATGATTATCACCATGGCCAACTTGGTCTCGTATACTATGTATGCTTAATTAACCCTTACCCTACACTGATTACCTATTCCCGGACAAGGTAAAGATATTAGATGAGGGTTGATAGCCTCAAATCTTCGTTGTTAATCCCTTTTCCCATTCATCACCCCCTTTATCCTAGGCAGTAAGAATAAAGGCAAATTCCAACATTTGCAACTGTTAAGAAATAATAAAAATAATGGGAAAAATAATACATGCATAAACCCCGCTCAAGAATCACTAATTATTTTTACTCTATGTATGTTAATTCATCATGGTTCACACAACCCTAGCTTATGGATTTGGCTACTCATGTTTGAATGATTACAATCACAAATTAAAGAAGAAATCATAATTGTAACTTACAAAAATTCGTAGAAGAAAACCACGTGAATTAAATAAAAACACGAAAATCGATGAATAAAACTTCAATATTTTTTTTATTCCTAAAATAAAGAACAAAATTACAAACTTTGTTTCTGAGCCAAGAATGATCGCGTTAACAACACTAAAATTCTTACGTAAGAAGTGGTAAATAAATTTGTACTAAAATAAACCTAAATAATGTATTTATAGTTTCCAAACAAAACTTTTCATAACTAAAAACTGACTCAAGCCCGCAAAGGGTGTGGGGCTGTGCAACCCACTCGTCAGGGTCTCCCAATGAGTCATGGCCATGAATCACCAAATCTTCCAAAGGCACTTGATGAATGCTCACAGTGTCCGAAGACGAGTCGTCACTTCATCCGACGACTCGTTATGTCTCTAGTTGTCTTCCCTAAGCTATTTTTAGAAATCTTCATCCTAGTCTCCACGACTAGCATAACTACTCATTACCATATGTAACGAGTCATCTGGCCAACTTGTGCCACTGTGACTCATTCTTCATAAAAACACCGGCTCTTCTCTATGACTCTAGGAATAAGTCGTCCATTGGGATGACGACTCGTCACCTAGCTAGCAGCCTCGCTTGTTCTTATTTGCCTTTACTTGCCCATTTCATGTTCCGTACTTGTTTCCCGCACACAAAGCACACAAACACATCTTATCTACATAAACATAATCTAATGCATGTTTCTTAGTTTTAAGTATCGAAAGTGTCGTAAAATCATGCCACCTCAAAAGGTGTAGGACAGCGATGCTAATTAAGGATATTGACCTCTCCAAACTTTATTGTCTATGCCGCCCAAAGCAGATTGAGGTAGAAAAATTGAGGGATATAGAGAGAAAGGACAAGGGCAAGGATCAAGCAACCGATTATAGCCACTAGAGGTTCTGCGTAGTAGCCGCCACAAGAAGAAGCAGAGGGCTCTAACACCGCTCGCCCAGCCTCCCCTACCTTTCTCTGGCCCCGGCCAGATCTAAGGTTGGAGCATCTCGACTCTCATCCCGTAGCTATCGTGTTTCGAAATGTATCTACTTTCCCAAGTTGTGTCAAGAACCACCTGAGAGAAAGTGTCTTGGGGTCGAGGGGGCTATTTTTCTTGTGGACAGCTTTGGTCATCGACTTAGGGAGTGTGATCACGGCAAAAAATATCATGCCCGTGGTACGCTTTATAACTTAAATTAGTCGGGTTGTTTGGGTTATTTAATACATTTTCATGTGATTTTATATAAATGTAAAGATATAAAAGCAATCCAACACATTAGCCTCTCGTTTTTGTAGGTTTTGATGACTTTGAGGAGCTAACCACGAAGTTGGTGAAATACAGGCTTGAGACTCCGAATCAACACGCGAACGTTTGAAAGAGGAGGCCTAAAACAATCCCACCGCCGGGCAATGTGCCACGCAGCAGTCGCAAGAAGATGCCCCCACCCGCGCTGGGCAACATGCCACTACAGGTGGTTGCGCGACCAAGAGGCTGCAACGTGCTGCCCAAGCAACAGTGGGAGTGTATCGCGGAGCACCGCCTCCGTGACACTGAGGCATCGCTGGAAGCTCACCGAATTCACCCCAAATCGGCCAAGAAAGACCCCCGCGTTGGCGCGGTGGCATGCCACGGCAAAGGCGTTGCCCTCTGTCGCGTTGTGCCTACCCCCGGCTGGCACGTTGCCAACGCGCAGGCTGTTTTGGGCCTCCTCTTTGCCGACGTTCGCGTGTTGATTCCGTCTCCAAGTCTCTACACCAACTCATGGATTAGCTCCTCAAAAGTCATCAAAACCTACAAAACAGAGGCTAATCATGTTGGTTAGCAATATCTTCACATTTATATAAAATCACATGAAAATGAATTAGATAACTTAGACAACACGATTAATTTAAGTTATAAAGCGTACACGGTAAGCAAAAACTTGACGTGCCCGCAAGTGTACTGCCGTGCAAGTAATATGCTGGCTCTTTAAGAACTAGATTGTCGAACCCACAGGACTGGACCCATTCCTCTAACTATCCATTTCTATTGTGATCTTAAATATCTAAAGTGTTGGTGATAGACATTTTGATCAAGAATAATTATGTCTAAGTTCGGGGTCAACGAAATATTCCTCCAAATTACCTGGAGCAACATAGAGTTAAAACCAGATAATCACGCGAGCCTACAATTTGCAATGGAATAAGCATGGAACTATCTATTGTTATTTCACATAACTGGAATTGCATGTTCATGGTCTTTCGAGCTCTAAACACCTACGCACCCAGCCTCATTGCATCATGAGCGAGAGTTCCAATTTTCTAGTCACGGCAATCAATTATGTTGTGGCTTACTTCGGGAAACGAATAGTGGGACTTTCGTACGTCTAACCATTTAACTTTAACTTAGCCTCACAACTACTTTGTTGAGTGGTGATGTGACATCCTGCTGGTCTTTCATAACCCTCGTGTGGTCAACCAAGCAAGGTGTTAGGTATATTTCTATCCAAATACCTTGTAACCTCTCCCGAGATTACTTCATGCCCCCACATTCTCATGTCCTGACCTAGGTAATGCCTTCTCAAGCTATTTCCTGGTTAACAAATATGCTTTTATGGTGATCAATCATAAAAAACAACCAACAAATCGTAATGCAAGACCTAAAATAACAATTAATAACTTAATTCCAAACAAGTTCATAAAATCACAATCATAATTATGGCTTCAACCCTAGAGGAAGGGTTCTAGCCATTCATGTTCGTAAAACTACTCTAAACTACTATTAATCTACCTCAATCTACATACTTACATGAGATTGGTAGATGAGAAGGGAATCATAAACCCTAGATGTGTTCTCCCACTTCTCCCTTCTCTCCTATGGCTTTCTAATAAAATCGTGACTCAACTGGAATTAGGAACTAAGGGTCCTATTTATAGTAAATGAAAACTGCTTAATTTGACCCTGCCGTGGAACGGCCGTGTCACTGAAAGTGTATCGCGGAGCACCGCTCCGTGACATGGAGGTACTAAAGCTCACTGAAATCACCACTCCCCAAAATCGCCCTTGGCAAGCCGTGGCACGCCGTTTGGGCAACGCTGCATCCTTCTGGTCGCGCAGCCCACCCCGCCGTGGCACGTTGCCAACACTGCAGGTGGGGGCTGTTTTGGGCAGCCCCGCCTGCCGTGGCACGCGGCCGACACGCAGTGTGTGCTGTTTGGGCCTCCTCTTGCCGACGTTTGCGTGTTTATTCCGTCTCCAAGCCTCTACTTCACCAACTCACGAATTAGCTCCTCAAAAGTCATCAAAAACCTACAAAACAAAAAGGCTAATCATGTTGGTTAGCACATATCTTCACATTTATATAAAATCACATGAAAATGTATAAAATAGCTTAGACAACACGACTAATTTAGTTAGTAAAGCGTATCACTAGGCATGATATTTTTGCCCGTGATCACAACCCCACACTCCTAAAGCCTCGTTCGTCCTCGAACAACCCTTTACCTATCATGCCATGCATACGGAGACTCCCACATAACTAATTTAGCAAGTTAATTCAAGCTACTAGCTTATAATGATTATTCAAGATACAAGTTAAAAATAGAACAATCTATGAAATATAACCATGTTAAGACTTCTTAACCTCAAGAATCGACTCTCAATCTTAGCAAACTCGCAACCACCTGGACATGAAGAAGTCCCACATGAATTTTATCCTTCATTAAACATGTGCCCTCACGGAAAGAGAGTTACCCAATCACACGCAAAAACAATTTTACATCACAACATGTGTGTACATAAATAAAATTAAACTCACTCTCACAAAGAATCTGGCTAATGCAGCATGTCATGACTCATAAGCTGCCCTTAGTGTTTTACTTCCCTAATTTTCAGATGTATGAATGTAAGATCAAATAGGGACTTTGTAGGTCAGAATGTGTAACTCAGCACAAGAGGGTACTATTATGGCCAAGTAATAGCGATCATCTTTCCTAAGCGCTTTAATACATCACGCTTTCCATTGCTAACTTCCCTTCCCTTACTTCACCTTTTTATCCTTGGTAGTTTTCTTTTCCTCTTTTGTATTTTTAATTTAGGCACTTTTGACTTGTAAGTATGAGCCTCTATAAGTAACTTTTCATAAAATTATTTTCTTACTCCTTAATAAGCATCACCAATTTTACACAAGAGCACCTTTGTCCTTTCTCAACTTCTACAACTTGCTACTTTACATTTCTTTTCATTCCTCTCACTCCTTTACTCTTTCGCATTTTTCTTCCTCAAGCGCTTAGGAGCTTTGGGTCAAATTCAAGGTTAATGAAAGAAAAGGATTAAGCTTATGTTGCAATTTATCAAAGAATAGGCTCAAGGCTCAATCTGGCTAACTAGGATTAATTTTTCAAGGTTGGTAAAACGAGGGATAAAAATTAGGTTAATTCAAAGAAATGCCTAAATCCATCTCTCTACAATTCACATCCTTCATTTCGTTTTATACACACACTGTGCAAGTTCTAGACAATCCACGATAGCATAGAATGCTCAAAAACCTTACACTCATGGCACATACCAATTCAACACACATTCACAGACTTCATCAGCCTAATCACAAGAATCTCGTACATTGCTTCAATTATATTGAGTCAAATTCAAGAGCCTAAGTGTCTCAAACAAAGTTATAAACTTGCATGCTTCAACACCTAACATACTTGCCTCTCTTACAATCATATCTAAGACACAACAAGAACATCAAGCATCAACTAGCTATGGTTTCAAAAATCCCGACATCTATCGACTAATTTTCCTCAAGACGGTCGTCATCCATTCGTCGTCTAAACACCCTAACATGACTAAAACATTATATACAAAGACACATAAAAATAAAAAATTAAAAAATAAATTTTTATTCTTCGGTTCAAAGACCCTCACGGAAAGAACCGAAAAGAAAACCAACGGGTGATGAATTCATGCTTGACTCACAAAAAATTTTCAAATTTTTCTCATTTTTATCACACAAGCATTACATTCACCAAAAATTTGTTAGGCATAAAATTTTGAAATTTCACCCCACACTTAAATCATGCTATGTCCTCATTCCAATTAACATTTCAAGAGGGTGAGAAATACTCCCGAGGCCTTTAAGCCCGGCTATTAGCATGTTTTTCCGTTTGGCCACGTGGGTGCTCGACCCCACACTTTTCCTCTTCCATGCTTCTTTGCTTCCTCCTTCCGAGGGTACTCTCGTACTTCCCTCTACCCGTGCTTATCTTTCCACCAAGAACACAAACAAACAAAAGTGAAAATAACAAAATCAAAATCAAAATAAAATTACAAATTGTACTCAGTACTCTTGGGTTGCCTCCCAAGTAATGCCTTATTTTACGTCGTTGCACGACGTGGACTATCCTTTTCAGACATCCTCATACCCGGTTCTTCGAGAACCATCTCCTTTTCTTCATTGCTTAGAGGAAACACTCTCCACTCTGTTCCTCCCTTCCTCCAACTTCTTATCCAATCAAGTCCTTTAACGTACTTGGGTGTGAATACTGATGGGCTGCCTTTGGCCGTGCACCCGTGGACTCCTCCACCCCACACTATCCTCCGCCAACACACTAACTTGACAAAGGTTTGTGTAGTGTGCGGATGGGTTTATTTCTTGGTAGACGCCAAGATTTCTTCTTCATCCTCGACCCTCATTTTCGTGGTCCCTTCACAAATCAATCACCGCCCCCGTAGCCAAGAACGGCCGTCCCAAGATTAGGTACCGGTCATCAACCCGAAAATCTAAAATAATAAAATCAGCAGGTATAATAAATTCTTACCTATCTTCTTTGATGAGAAGGTCCTCTATGATTCCATCCTAAGGTCACTGTGACTTGTCGCCTACCGCAACATCAACCTTGTCTGCCTTTCGCCTTCCCAACCCCAAGGTGTTGAATAAGGATAAGGGCATTAGATTAACTTCCGCCCCTAAATCACACAAAGATCGTAGCACTTCGGGCCTTTACCAATTTGTATGGGGAGGGTAAACTCCCTGGTCTTGAATTTCTTGGCATTTTGCTCAATACCCCGTGACTGCACTTTGGGCTAGTGCTACAAATCAACATCCACTAATCTAACTTTGTTCGCCACTACATCCTTCAAGTATTTAGCATACTTCTGGGCATTCCCCGCAAGACATCAATAAGAGGCAAGTTTATTTGAAGTTCTTTGAAACTCTCAAAGAACTTTTGAAACATTCCTCCTCCTCCTCGCTCTTTTGACCTCTGAGGGAAGTGGTGGTGGTGGTCTGTGGCCGGGCCGCAATGAAGGTTGCGCATTTTGTTTCACAAAGACTCCGATTTTCTCCAAGATCGGTGGATGGTCCCGGTCTTACTAACTCCGCCGCACCTCTTTCTCAACTCTTTAGGCATCTGCTATCGTCTAACCGGCTCGCTTCTAAGAATGATGGCATTGATCTCTCACTGGGGGTTAGGATCTCGCGTCGCTTGGTAATCTCTTGCGGCCTCATATTTTGAGCACCGCCGTTTGACCCACTTGTTTTTCAAGATTGTGGGTGGCTACTACGATTCATTAAGTCTCGCCGCCATCCTCGCCGATTTTCCGCTAACCGATTCCTGTCTCCATAATTTCTCTGCAGAGCCAATGCGGCTGCTTACTATGCCCATCAATCCGCCATTTTGCTGATAATCGATGTTGTTGAGGTTGCATAAAGTTCGCTTGGTTTCACCCCAAGAAGACCCGGGTGGCCCTCACAATTCTCGTTGGAGTTGTTTCCAAAATTCTGATTCCATTTGCACATTTCCAACGAAATTGACTGAGTCCTGATTGGTCTACAAGACTCTCGTTGTGCCCATTATTACCACAAATTTCACACCAACTCGAGCTTGCCGAACTGCATTAACCTCGGCCCCGGTGTTGGTGCATACTTAGTTTACTCAACCGAGTCAACATTTGATGTTGGAACGGCTAACTGTATGCTGGGAAGGCATTCAAACCATCCGCTTCCCTGCCAACCCCGATCTTCTTCCCGCCCTCTCGATGACTCGTTGTGCCACTCGATTCCCTTGTGCAATTCCCGTTCAACAAAGCGTACAACTCATCATATGTCTTCTCCAAGGCTTGCCACCCGATGCATAGTCTAGTAGTATTTTTGTGTGTGGGTCCAGACATTATACAAAGGTATGGGCCAAAACTTCATTTGATTGGTGATGGGGATACCAACAATGGACTTGAATCTTTCCCAAGCCATACAAGTTCTCACGTTCTTCGAACCGAGCATCTCACTTCAACTCGCACTCTTGCCTCGAAGGAAAGAACTGAGCAAGTAACTTCCTAGCCAAGTCATTCCATGAAGTAATGGAGTTCGTTGGCTCGGCCTCGCCACTTTTTCGCCTCCCCCATCAAAGGAAATGGGAAGAGGGTCAATCGAACATAATCTATGGACACGCCATGTGATAAACGTGTCACTTATCTCAAGAAAGCCTCAGAAAATATGGTCCTCATGTGCCATTCCAAAGAACTGACCACTAGAATGTTACAACTGCCTGCACCATATTCTCCGTTTAAGCTTCAAAGTTCCCCTCCAGTTCGGCTTACTGATACTGAGGTCACATTCGTCGCTAGTGGGATGGCCACTTCGCGAATCTGTCTTGCCGCCACGGCTCCGATGACAATCGTGTTGCTCCAAGGGTGGTTGTTGTTGTACCTTTTCTTGAAGTCTCTTCAGCTTTTGCTCTAGAGCTACTCTCCTTGCAAATGGATTTGACGCTCGTGTTCAAGCAACTTGCCCAATAAGCTCTCTATTTCTAGCCGCCATAGACAACCCTGGTCACCCGCAACAGAGCGCATCAAGACCAAGTTTCTCTCAACACTTAAGGAAAATCAAAATCACACAAAAACAGATAAATTATCAAAACTTCTACGAGTCCCAGATCCCTAACGGCGCCTCAAAACTTGACGACGTGCCCGCAAGTGTACGGCCATGCAAGTAATATAGTGGCTCTTTAAGAACCGCATTGTCGAACCTGGCTGTGTGGACCGGACCCATTCCTCTAACTATCCATTTCTAATGTGATCTTAACATTCAAAGTGTTGGTGATAGACATTTTCGATTGAGATAAATTAAGTCTAAATTTGGGTCAACCAAATATTCTAAATTACTCTAGGAGCAACATAGAGTTAAAACCGCATAATCACGATAATACGATTTGCAATGGAATAAGCATGGAACTATCAATTGTTATTTCACATAACTGGAATTGCATGTTTGTGGGTCTTCGAGCCTCTTAACACGGCAATCTAGCCTCACCGCACTGTGAGCGAGGAGTTTAATTTTCTAGTCGCGGCAATCAATTATAAGCCGTGGTTTGGACGGAAATGATTAGGGACTTTCGTGCCTAACCATTTAACTCAACCTAGCCTCACAACTACTTCTTCGAGTGGTGATGTGACATCCCAAATTGGTCTTTCATAACCCCGTGTGTCAACCAAGCAAGTGTTAGGTATATTTCTATCCAAATACTAACCTCTCCGAGATTACTTCATGCTCCCCACATTCTCATGTCCCGACTCCAGTAATGCCTTCTCAAGCTATTACCCAAGCTAACAAATATGCTTTCATGGTGATCAATCATAAAACAACCAACAAATCAGAATGCAAGACGAAAATAACAATCAATAACTTAATTCTAAAACAATATCATAAAATCACAATCATAACCTTGGCTTCAACCCTAGAGGAAGGGTTCTAGCCATCATGTTCGTAAAACTCTCTACACTACTATTAATCTACTCCTAAACTACATACTTACACGAGATTGGTAGATGAGAAGTGAATTTGATAAACCCTAGATGAGTTCTCCCACTTCTGAGGACGTATCGGTGCATGTGGGCTCCCTTATCTTCCTAAGAGATTTCATTGTCCTAGATTTTGAGTCGGACGCTAAGTCCCATTTATTTTCGGGGACGCCCTTTCTGGCAACCTGAGAGATTTGATTGATTTAGCCGTGGGGGCAGCCTAACCATCCGAGCGCATGACAAAGTGGAGGTATTTCATGTGTACAAGGCCACGAAGCCTCCGGCCCATCTATGAGGAGCTTTCAAAGAATCAATGTGCTAAATCAAGAAGAAATTCTTCGCATTGTTGATTCCCGAGATCCACGAGAGCGCTGATGAGCTCCGATCATTTCTCTGTGAGATAGAGATACTTATGAGATGGTGCAAATGTTGAATGAACCAAAATGGTATCTCAGAAGCATGACTTTCAGCCATTAATGAGGTCCCTGAACCATTGCCGAAACCATCTATTGAGGAAGCACCAAACTGGAGTTGAAAACATTGCCTCCACATTTGAAATATGTCTTTTTGGGGAAGATGACACCTTCCGGGGCCATCATCTCCGCAGAATCCATGGAGGCACAGTAAAGGAAGCATTGGTGGTTCTCAAAAGAAGGAAGAAGCGATGGGTCGGGTAAATGTCGATATTCAGGGTATCAATCCAAATTTTTTGCAATACGTAATTTTTCATGGAAATAAGGAGCAAAGCCAATTTGTACAACATCAATGGAGTAAGAACTGGCGAGAAGGATGTGGTTAGGAAAGAAGTAATTAAGTGGCTTGATGCGGTGTGTGGTCTATCCTTTTTGACGAATGGGTCACCCCCGTTCAAAGGTGTCCCAAAGAAAGGGTGGATGACCATGGTCACCAATGAGAAAAATGAAGTTGATCCCTTACACGCACAAACACAAAGGCAAAGTGGGATTTGCATGGACTATAGAAAGCTCAATGAAGCCCCAAGGAAAGATCACTATCCTATCCCATTTATTGATCGATATTGGACAGATTGGGTCGACAAGAATATTATTGTTTCCTTTGATGGGTATTCTCGCTATAACCAAATAGCCAAACCACCGGAGGACCAGAGAAGATTACTTTCACATGTCCTTATGGGACATATGCTTTTGTATGATGCCATTTGGTTTATGCAATGCACCCGCCACATTCCGTAGATGCATGCTAGCTATCTTTCACGACATGGTGGAAGATTTCAGAGAGGTATTTATGGATGATTTTTCTGCTTTCGGTAATTCCATTTGCTACTTGCTCTGCGTAATCTCGATAGGGTGCTAGCTCGCCGTGAAGAATCAAACCTTATACTCAACTGGAAGAAATGCCATTTCTCTAGTCAAGGAGGGTATCACCCTTGGCCATAAAGTGTCACGAAGTGGATTGGAGGTCGACCGTGTTAAGATCGGAAAGTTATTGAAAGCTACCACCACCTATGTCGGGCGGTGTTCGCAGCTTTCTGACATGCAGTTCTACAAACAGTTCATCAAGAACTTCTCTCAAATTTCTAGACCAATATAAAAGTTGCTAGAAAAGAGTTGAAGTTCGAGTTTGATGATGAATGTGTCAAAGCATTCGAGGAGTTGAAGTGCGTAAATTGATAGAAGCGCCTTATCCTTATTTCTCCGATTGGGAAAAACCGTTTGAACCGATGTATGATGCAAGCGATGTGGATGTGGGAGCCGTATTAAGGCTGGAGGAATAGAATTTTATTATATTCATTATGCAAGCAAAACATCGGACGCCGCCTGCTAATTATACAAATACGTAAAAGGAGATGCTAGCACTTGGTATCTGCTGATAAATTCAGTCCTATTTGGTGGGTTTCTAGAGTAGTGGTGTATACCGATCATGCAAATGATTCCTAAGATTCTGGTTAACAAGAAGGATGCAAATCCTGTGCCGATCGGGATGATCTTGTTGTTGCAAGATTTAGACCTAGAGATTCGTCGGGACGTAAAAGGAGCAGAATCAAGTGGCGATCACTTATCGCAATTGGAAAGCCGATCGCATGGGGCCGAAGGTGACAAAGATCAAAGAGGAGTTCTGATGAGTAAATTTCGCAATAAGGGAAGATGATCCCTTGGTATGTAGATGATGAATTGGAGAGTGGAGTGGGAATATCCACCTGAGGCTGCGCTCAAGAGAGAAAATCGAGGCATGATTGCCTGTATTTTATTTGGGATGAGTCGTACTTGTTGAAGCAGGGACCGGATCGTGTGATTTAGAAAATGCATCTCGAGGCCGACAGTGTGGTTTTGAGGAGTTGTAACTCTTTCATTGTATGGAGGGCACCATGAGGCGAGCTGACAGTTGCACAAGGTGCTGGGCCGGTTTCTTTTGGCCTACACCGTTTAGAGACTCTATGGCATACGTAAAATGTATGATAGATGTCAAAGGATTGTGCACAATTTGCAGTGAGGCAAGAGATGCCGCTGTAGCATATATTAGAAGTGGAGATCTTTGATGTATGGGGTATAGATTTATGGACCCGTTCTCACCATCATTTGGTAGTCGTTACATCTCTAAGTGGCCGTTGATTACGTGTCAAAAAGCAAGGTCACAACAGCTTGACCCAGAATGACAACAAGGTGGTAACGAAATTTGTGAAAAAGAAAATTTTCACTAGGTTCGAGACACCCCGAGCCATTATCGCTGGATGGAGGGGCTCATTTTTGTAAATGCAGTTTCAAGAACTTGCTAGCTAAGTGGCCGGGCACACACAGCTTAGCAACACATATCATCCCCAAACTAGTGGGAGAAGGAGGTGTCGAACTGCAGAAGTGAAGTGCATTCTCCGTAAAATAGTGAATGACAACATAGTGATTGGTCAAGAAAACTCGACGATGCGTTGTAGGCTTATAGAATCGCGTACAAGACACCAATTGGGACTTCTCAATATAGATTGCCCAGCTGAAAGGCGTGTCATCCGCCCATGAGCTAGAACATCGAGCTTTCTGGGCCGTGGAGGAAATTGAACATGGATCTAGAGCTAGCGGTAAGAAGAGGCCGATGCAACTCGAACTTGATGAGTTTCATTGGCATGCTTATGAAAGTGCCAAGTGCTACAAAGAGAAAACAAAGAGGTGGCACGATAAGCATACGGGTGCATTGGATTTTGAGCCAAAGGCGTAAAGTATTGCTTTAATTCAAGATTATACCTTTCCGTGAAAATTAAGGCCCAAATGGTCGTGGTCGTTGAGGTAGCTGAGAATGACCCGCACGGCGCTGGAGTTGTAAAAGGAAGATCGAAGTGCCACGCTCTTAGTTAACGGGGCGCCGATGTAAGCATTATTGGGGCAGATATTCAGAGAAGAAGTCCATCACTCTAGAGGATGATTGAACGTGAACGACGTCGAGCCGCGACTTGCAAACCAGCGATGCGCTGAGGCAACCCGTGAAATTGTTGTAATAGATGAGTAGAAAATTTTGAAAACTTAAAAAATAAAAAAACTAAAAAAAATAAAAAAAATAAAAAAAATAATATTGTTTGTGTTGAAACCTATGAATTCCTAACCAATTTATTGTGGTGAAATGATTTTCGTGTGAACTGGGAGGACAAAAGTGCAAAGAAGCGCAAATGAAAAAATCGAGGTGAGAAAATAAAAATTGGCATGACAAGACGCCTACGCGATGGCTCCGTGTCACGGGAGGAGGTGTCTGCGTTTCCTCCGTGACACGTTGGTGCCTTATTCCAAATTTTTTAAAATTCCGTAACACCGGCGCTGAGTGGGCTCAGGCTGCCGAGGAGGTGCTCCGCGTAACTCCTCCGTGACACGTTGGAGTGTTATTTCGCTGCTGGGTCACACCAGTCACCGGTAACCCGCGCAAAATCTCACTTTAAAACCCCAATTTCCCTCATTTCCTTCCTTATTTTCCCTTCCCTCCGCCACACAAACCCCAAATTCCTCCTCCCCTAACATGACACTACCTAGGCACAAGGTTTCTTCGAGTTTTCTTCAATTACACTCTGACAAAGGTAATGCTCTTTGAACTTAACCTCATTTTTGCTTGAATTTGCAATTCTTGAACATGCGTGCCGAGTAAACCTTGCCCTAGGTGAATTAAGCTTGAATTCATGTAAATTATGATAACATTGATGTTCATAATATCGTTGTGAGTATATGAACTCGATAAATGTATGTTTATTGATTTTTTTGCGAAATTGGTAGCTATAGGGTTGGAATTTGAATAGGAAGAAGACTACATTTGTTTGAAATGATAAAATTGGGTCAGGTAATGTTGGGTGAAGTGAATGATGTTGTGAATAAAGTTGAATATGTTAAGTTGTATGCTGATTTCGGGAAAATGAAATTGGTGAATTGCATAGGTTGTTATTGAAAAAATTGGGCTAAGTGCTATGATGATGAATGGAATCGATGGCGATATTGTTATTCATTGTATGAAGTACGAGTAGTACATAGTAATTATTCCATCGAATTATATGAAGGCACTAAGCATGTTGAATGTAAAACTTGGGAAATTATGAATGTCTTGCCGAATTGTTTTGATTGCGCTAAAGACTAAGTGGGGTGATCCAATTAAACCAAACCGTAGTTGTAGCTATTTATGATTTGAATAACACTACTGGGATTGTATGGTTAAATGTGCGTGAAAAATGTCAAAGTGTACAAGATAAAGGAAAGGGCGCATCCACATCTAGATGCCAATAGGAAAAGAGTTGATTGGGAATAGCAGCCCAAAGAAGACCGCCGGCTTCCGCGAGGCCAACGCCGACAATGTTTTAACCCGACGGGTGACCTACGAAGGAAGAAATGGTATGCAAAATACAAAGAAACCAAATACTTCCTGAGGAGCAAATAGCGAGGAGCCGCTTAGCACAGAAATTCCCGAGATCGTACACCCATTGACGCCACTGGCCGAACTTCATCTTCAAGAGCCTGTGGAGTGCAATCTCCCATCTCGGGAGCCTGGGAGTTCTATGTTAACCGGAACCCGACTCGCAGCCACACCATCAAATGGGGCAGGTTGTCACTTTGAGCCCCATCATTTGAATGCTATGTCAGCGGCGTGACATAAACTCCCATGTACTCCGACAATAACATAACTCCACCTTATGCGCACATCATACGCACTCTATGTGGAGCCCGCTCTCGACAAGATTTCCGGTGGAGTGTGCACAAGGAGAGGTGGCTACCATCAAACGCTGCCTTACTTCGATGAACAGTGGAAGCCAGATTTGGCTGAAAATTGTGTGTTCCCGCCCTCGATCCCGGGTGCACATGACGATGTCACCCAAGATCGAGTGTTCTTGGTGTGCCCGGCTGAAGGGGCTTGAAATCATGTTGGGGCGGTGATCATCTCCGCTACGAAGCAGCTCCGATCACATCAAGTGGCAATGTGCACGGTTCTAAGGGTTTGCTTGGCCGCTCCCGGGTGGGCCACGATATCGAGGAAGAGGCCCGGATTACATCCCGTAAATTGATAGTATGCCTTGATGTCACCAAAACTAAGGCACCCGACACTACTCATGGGCCGATTCTCACACTAGCCGAGCTTCATGCCTCTGGATGATCGGGGCGCATATGGCCCGCATGTACGGATGCAATACCGCAGCTTGTGCATAGGCGGAGGCCGCACGTAAGATGAGCTGCGGGCGCTGATTTCGATTACCCTTCCTGAAAATGCCCGGGCTCTAGCTGCAGTGGGGCGCATTTGTGGAGCCGTAGATGATTTATGTCCCCACCGATGAGGAGACACGCCGCGAGGACTCGCATGTTGAGTCGACGAAGACGGGGCGGGGCAATTTAGATTTGGGAGACGAGGCAACGACACCCTACGGTTGTTGAATACTTCGATTGATCGTGAGTCAAACACTACCTTGTGATATGTGGAATTATGTGAACATTGGGACAAAGTGTTCGATTTAAGTGTGGGGTGGGAGTAGTTAGGTGCCGCTGCTTTGTTTTGTTCATGTTTATGTTTTTGTTGTGTGCCCGTGGAAAATGCTTGACCCGTGACTTGTGTGGTGTGTCCGTAATTGTTGGTGTTGTAATGAATGTGTTAAGCCGTTGTGTTTTGTGTTGAGTCGTTGTTGGTTGGTTGTTGTGTAAACATTATTTTTGTTTTGTATCAAAATTATCGATATTTTTAAAAACTTTGCTGAATATTTTTATGATTGGGTTTCGACCTTTGTTTTTGGTGCTTTTTACCGAGAATAGTCCCATTGAACTGAAGTCATAAATAGTGACCTGCTCCCTATGATGGATGGATGACAACCGTCTTAAGGGAAATGTAGTCGATGTGAGGCAGTTTTTTTATTTTCAGGTCTTCTTGTTTTGTTTCCCAAACGTGTCGCTACTTCATGGTTCTGGTTCTGTTACGTGTTGTACATGACATTGCTGCAAAGGTGATTCGTATGAAAGCATGCAAATGTGTAAACACGTTGAGATACCTAGGTCATAAAGTTCGATCTTATGTGATCGAGGCTTAATATTGAATTCTTGTAATTAACCGATTGAAGAGTCTATGAATATGTCTTGAGTCGAGTACGTGCAATGAGTGTGATGCAGGTTTCGATTATTCCATGCTATTGTGAAGTTTCTAGAACTTGCCTGGTGTGTGTACGAAACGAAATGAAGGATGTGTATTGTAGGAGAGGATGTAGGCATTTCTTTGATTAAACCAAAAGTTTTTCCATTATCATACCTACCTTATATGTACATCCTAGTTAGCCCCATTGGAGCCTTTAGCCTATTTTTTTCTCTTCTTTGAAGAGGTACAACCGAGCTTAATCCCTTCTTTTCATTAGCCGTGAATTTGATCCAAAACTTAAGCGATTAAGAAAAACAATTTTCCCACAAGTGTAAAGGAGAGTGAAAATTGTGAAAAGGAAGGAAAAGCTTAAGTGGTGAAAGTTAAAGAAAGGTCAAAGGTGCACTTGTCGTAATTAAATAAAATGAAGATGTATAACTAATCTTTGTTAGAAAGTCGAGTGTGCTTAAAGAAATGGGAACAAAAACAAAGAAAAATTTCAAGAATGAGAGGATGATGGAAGAAACGATGCCCATAATGATGGTGGGATGTATTGAAAAACACTTAAGGAAGCTAGTGCTATTGGTTAGCCCAAAGATTTACCAGTTCCTTAGCTTACATTACAACCCGTTAAGTTCTACGTGATCTTACATCACGTGTCGTTATATTAGTGAGTAATACACTAGAGGCAAGCCTATGGTTCATAACATGACGATGTGAGAGAGAGCGAAATCGTTTCATATACCCCTACATGTAATGCTTTTGGAAACGTATGATTGCAACGGGGAGATTCTCTTGTGTTGTGAGGGAACATGCTGACAAGAGATTAAATTCTCGTGGCTCCGATGTCTTGATCATTGATTTGCATGAGTTTTCCGAGATCGAGAGTCGATTCTGGGTCTAGGGAGGTCTTGATGTGGTGTATGTCATTGTATTTATGATACTACGCATGTTTTCGATGATTTGCTATATTAAATAATCGATATAGCCGTAGCTTGAATTGTCGAAATCAAAGTAGCTATGTGTGGGTGTACTCTATGAGACGTGAGAGTATTGTTCTAGGACGAACAAGGTTTTAAGTGTGGGGTAAGTGATCTCAAGCGTAATTGCATGTCCAAGTGATACTCAAATGCTTCATTCGTCTTGTTTATCTATCGTTATGTGAGCATTCTCATGTGATTTTTAGTTAAATGTGACTTATACTAACCAACATGATTAGTGTTGTTCTTGCAGTAAAAATGGAATTTTGGGAAGCTAACGTACACGTTGGTAAAAATCTAGAATGGACTGGGAAACAAGTGAGGAAAAGGTCACAAGCACATCAAGGGCCCGCGATGGAGCCGTGGTCACGCCATCGCGGAAGTCATTCCCGCCTCGGTGACTTAATTTTGGGCATTTCCATGAAGGCGCCCGCGTACCTCCGTGGGATACGGAGGCATTTCCACGCGATGCAAGCCGTGGCACGTTGAGTACAATTACCTGGGACATCAATTTCCAGCCAGAGGTGCGCGATAGCACCGGTGTGTGGCACGCTGCCAGCCCGCGATCGTGGCACGCCGAGGTGAAAATCCCGAGGAGCCAAATTCCAGAGAGGGTCCGCGATACCCCCCGTGGCACGCAGGGAGTGCTCCGCGATACACTCCGTGCCACGCGTTTGTTATTCCTAGAAAATTCTCAATAGTATAAATAGCACACTTAGGTTTATTTTTAAATATTCCGACTCTAGTTGAGCAAGAACGCGGTTACAAGCAGCTGAGGGACGAAAATTCTAAGGTTCTTCTCTATCTCCTTTCTCTTTATCTTAATTGTTTGTATGATTTATACTTATTTGATGATGATTAATCCACAAATGAGTGACTAAATTCACTTTTTGGCCGAGGTTAAGAACAATTGTAGTGGAATGTAATTGCTGATCATTTTAGTTTTCATCTTTTCTTCAATGGTTGTTCTATCAATTCTTGTTCTTACCGCATTAATGTTTGGCCAATGTTAATGTATATCTAAAATCCAATTTTGATTTTGAAAAGGAAAGAAATTGGAAAGATGTGAATTGGTAGGATACGATCTCTAGTTTGCAAATTGAGAATTGATTTACATTCGTAATAGAAATATATATCGAAAAGTCTTATTAGTCAATTAAGGAATCTGGTTTTGTATGGCTAGAACATGAAATTCCTTTTTATCACCCGTAAATGTTGATTGAAGGTTCATGATTCTGTTGACAGAGATTAAAGTTCCAATCCACATGCACAATTCTGACTAGCAACCGAAGGAAAGATTAACTCGAATTTTATCGATAAATTAATTCCCCGCATGTTCGTTTTTAACTCAAATTATGCTCATTACTATAGTTCAGTCGCACTTTATAATTTTGTTTTAGATTCGTATTGATTAGGAAACTAAAGTCTCAAAATATTATTTAATTGGTTGTCTGATCAAAGATATCGTTCATTGACACTTAAGTTAATTAGTACCTTAGTTCACCCGTGTGGGATCGATATTTGGCTTTACTTAAGCCACTTTACTACTTGTTCGATCACGTGCACTTGCGTGTAGTTACCAAACACCCAAACAAAGGGCGTAGGGGAGGTCAAAATTGGTGTCAACACACGCGTGACAAGCCACGCAAGGCAGGCGCTACAAGATGTGTGACGCGCAGCAACAATGGCGCATGGCAAGGCGCGAGGCACTCCAGCTCTTCCTCGCGCGTCATGTGCACCCATACCCGCCTGATTCCCGCGCGTGACAGCGCTGATGGCCTTATCCTACATTGGCGTGCATTGCCTCTGCGTAGTGGCAAACGCGACGTGGCACTAGTGACATGGCTTTGGAAGGAGCTAACGCAAGAAAGGTTTCCAATGCCCAAATATGGGTCTCCCACTTCAACTAGGAAAAGGAACTTAAAATCCCAAGTCAAATTCATCATGAAACAAACAAAGATAAATCTACTACTATAAATACCCCTTCTTTTTCATGTGATAGCCATGTCTTCAAGTAGCCAAGTCTTCAAGTAGGAAGTTTTTAGAGAAGGTTTTTTTAGTCTTGGAGTTCTTAGTTTACAAATCAGGGAAGATAAGCGTTTTTTTTGAGACGATCGCAAAGTTGTTCTTCCTAATTTTGCATTAATCAAGTGAAGTTTCTTCCTACCATTGTTGCAAGTATAGTTTTTGTTTTTCTTTATTTTAATGCTATTAATTTATTTATAAACATGATAGGCTAAAACTACAACAACTGTGTGGTTGTGGGAATCATGGTGAATTAACAAACTAAGGTTGCACAAAGTGATTCTAAACCAATACAAACACTTATATTGTATTATCTTCAATTTTAACGATTCTTAATCTGCACAACATTAGGAAGTGCCCGACTCTTAACTTTCTTGGTCGAAGACGCGAGATTAGGAAAAGAGAATTACAACTTTGTTTGATCTTGATAATCATCATAGATTAAATTGAGTTGTACTCAGGATTGTTATATCTCGGGAACTTAGTGATAATGGAAGTTTGAAACCGCTCATGAGACTTGGTTGAGTAATTGAGTATAGTCATTCAATAGGGACTAGTCTGGTCATTTGAATGAACCTGTTATCGCCTCTATAAGTAAAATATTGGGATAGATCACTAGTGTAAAACTCAAAGTAGTTAAGGATCCATGCGGGGGAACACTTACCCTAGTTAATTGCATTAATTTGGAAATAACCACTAATTTCTCCAACATCGCTTACTTATTAAACTCCCCCTCTTAGGAAATAATTAACTAAAAAGCTTAAGCACTAGCGTTCTATATCCTTCCATATTTCCTCATGATCACCCCAACCTCTAGTTGGATTTTTCTATTGACAACGCCCGCTTCATACTTCAAGAGGTGTGGCCTGAGCGTTATCAAACTCCCTATTTCTACACTCGATTTTGAGACGAGTGAAAGCAAGGAATTTGCCGTTCTATCCCTTTATCCCTCCTAAAATGACCCTAAATGACATGGTTTAAAAGATTAAAAAGGTGGGATACAAAAGTGACCCTCGGAACCGAAATCAAATCCGCCGATGAACTCACGAGCCTCGTAACGGTCGTTGGTAGAAATGACTCGGGCCCGTTGAATCCGGGTTGTGGTTTCTAGGTTCAGAAACTAGATTCACACTAGTGACCCACGGTTAAGTTCAATGGTCCATTGGAAGAAACAATGGGCCGTTGATACCTCCCGCTCAATTGGTAAGAAAACAAAAGGAACGGGACAGAATAACAACTCCGTTGGTAGAACCAACGGGCCGCTTTTATCCCCTCGTGGCTCACACTTCTGGATTCTAGATCCGAATGACGGTGGTCACAACGCCTCGTCGGAAGCTTCCACGCCGCTGCTTCCTCCCGTTGCCTGGGACAGTGGTCCCAGAGACCTCTCGAACTGGGATTCAATATACAATTAGACGCTCGTTGTTAGTATCAACGGTCATCCTATGACTCGTTGTATCCCCCGGAACAATGCTATTACAACCCACGACCCTTTACAATGGTCCATCATGTGGGCCGTCCGAGATGTATTTAACTTCTAGTTTCCCGTGTTTTCATGCAACGTCTAAACTTGGTCTAGGAAAGTTTTTGGGGTGTTGCAATATCTCCCATTTGGGGATAATTTGTCCTTGAATGAAGACCCAAACAGAAAAGAGCCGAGATTTCTAAAATTGAGGATATGATCGATTTCGAAGGAGTAACCGACTCCGAACTGACTTAACCGTACTACCCGAGCCGATGCAACTAGAATGCATGCGAAACCTAAATAAGGTCGATGAGTACGAAACTAAGTAGAGTATTGAGAAGGAATTTAGTACCCGATTCTCCGGGTCCGAACCGGAAGGGAACAAGAGGGTATCTCGCCATCATGTTCCGGCTTACTTACCACGTGGCTCCTCAACTTGCTGATTTCTCCATTGCACCGTGAATGAAGCTATCTCCTTATTCCGCCCATAAAACCCGACTCGCCAAGGATTTGGACTCGGGGCACCTCCTCATATACGAGACTATCTTTTATCTCACACTATCCAATGGTACTACCGGGAGTTGGATCACCAATGCACTTCTTCAAAAGTGACACATGGAAAACTGTGTACCGTCGTTAGTTCTAAAGGCACTCGCTCATAGGCCACTCACTAATCGTTTCCTCAAGATCTTATAGTGGTCCTGCTATCATGGATCGAGCTTCCTTTTCCCAAATCTCATCACCCTTTCATGGGTGAAATCATCGTATACCTGGCCATTAACCTCCAAACTCCAACTCTCTCTCCGCACATCGCATAAGATTTTGACGGCCCGAGCCGCTTTTCAATCTTTCGAATGAGCTCAACTTTCTACATTGCCTCATGTACTTAGTCTATCCCTATCAAGGTACTTCACCAACCTCGACCACCCTATAGGGGATCTATACACTCTCCTACCATAATGCCTCAAACGGCCATCTCGACAAGTTATCAGGATAGCTATTATTGTACGCAAAACTCGACAAAAGTCAAATGATCATCCCACTAATTCTTAAAATCAATTGTACACACTCTTAGCATATCTTCCAAACCGAATGGTCACTTTCAAATTGCCCATTGGTCTCATGGATGAAAAGCAAGGCCGAAGTTCGACTCGCCAGTGCCTAGTCCCTTCCGGGTGACTTCCAAAATGGTGGAGGTGAACTCGTGTTCCCCGTATGAAATGATTTCCAAGGGAACCCCATGGAGTATGACTAGATTCTGATGTAAGTTTGGTGTCCTCAACAGTTCTGGATTTGACTAGGAGGAAGTGACGATTTAGTCATCCGATCTACTACCACCTAGATTGATTCATGTCGCTTCGAGTCCTAGGGTAGACTCGTAATATGAAGTCCATGTTTACTTATTCCCACTTCCAAGTGGGTATACTAATATCTTGAGTCATGCCTCCGGCCTTGGTGTTCTACCTGACTCTGCTAGCGTCGCATTGTGCTACAAATTCAACGATATCCCTTTACATGTCGCTTCCACCGTAAAATATCCCGCAAAGTCATATAAAGATATTTTAGTTGCACCTTGGTGAATAGAGTATCTTGAGTTGTGTGCCTCACCTAATATTTTCCATTCCCGACTTACCAACATACTTTTACACATAACCGCCCCGGGTAACGGAGCACCCCATCACTCCCTTGGGAGAAAGCTTCTTCTCTTTCCGATGATCGCTTTCTTTAAGTTTAAGTAAATGATCCTCATCCTATCCTGGATTTTTGACTTCAACTACCAAGGATGAATCTCACCCGCTTTGCATTACACGCCACCTTCAAATAATCCACCAACCGCACCCCTAACCTAGTTAGCCTATGAACTTCTTTCTCTAGCTCCCTCTTGTCTTCCTCAATGTGAGCTACACTTCCCATGATCGGCTCCGCTTAGGGAATCAACCACCATATCGGGCCTTGCCCGGTGATACAACATACTCATGTCATAATCCTTTAGCAATACTCCAACCACCTGCCTCTCGACGTTGTGCTTGTAGTCCTCTTAGCCGAACACATACGAAGGCATTTACCCATGAACACATCCACGTGAGCCTTCGTACAAGTAGTGTCTCCACATTTTTAACACGAATACTCACCGCCGCTAACCCATGTCAGCGAGTTGATAATTCTTCTCATGAACTTTGAGCTGTCGGGAGGCATAGGCTATCACTTTGCCCCACCGCATCGTAACGCAACCGAGTCCAAACTCGGAGGAGTCACAATAAACAACCAACCCATCCGATTCCTCCGACAAGGTTAACATCGAAAGCAGAGGAGTCGAGTCTTCAACTCTTGAAAACTCTTCTCACACTCGTATCACCACTAAAATTTCACATTCTTCTAGGTTAACTTGGTCGTGGAGATGCTATGGAGGAGAAACTTACACAAACCGCTCTGCACAACCCGCTGCCCAGAAGCTCCCGATTTTAGTGGAGAGGCAGGTTCCGGGCCAATCTTTCATCAGTCGTTAAACTTGGGCAGATTCACCGTATCCCCTCACCCGAGACCATGACCTAAGAAAGTCACGACTTCAACCACTACACTTCGCGAACTCTGCAAATAACTCGGTGATCTCTCGAGGTCCGCAATGCTAGCCTTAGGTGATTGTCATGCTCTTCCTCATCTTGTATAGTGGCCAGCCATAATGTCGCCGAGCAAATACAATGACAAACATATCTGTGTACCGCTGTTACAGATTCATCAAATCCATGAAGGGCTATCGGGCGTTCATTAACCTAAAGGACATCATCACAAACTTGTAGTGACCATACCGAGCCGATCGTCGTTTTTAGTATGTCACTCTCTTAACTCTTAATTGATGGTACTCTGACCCGAGATCGATTTTTGAGAAACAATCGGTCTTTGAATTTGGTCAAATAGATCAATTTTGGGATGTGGGTACTTGTTCTTAACTCCGTGACCTTTTTCAAATTCGACTCGTAATTCATGCACATTCCGAGTGTACCATCTTTCTGGCGCACGAATAGCACCAGGGCACCCTAGGGAGAGATGTTGGTCCTGATAAAACCCTTATCAAGAAGCTCCTTCAACTGCTCCTGTTTCAGCAGAGCCATTCTATAAGCGAGGATGGAGACGGGTCGAGTGTCCGGGAGCGGATCTATTCCGTTCATTTTTCGTTCATGGGGAACTCCGGAAGATCCTCAGAAACACATCCGGGAACTCGCTAACAAATGAAACTAACTTGAATTAGTCTCGCAGTTGGAATCTTCGACCCGAACCAAAGATATGTACATCCTTTGAAATGAGTTTCGGGCCTTATGCGGGAAATAAATTCACCTCAGCGTTGGAACCGTTGCCCATCCATTCTAATGCTAGCTCATTTGGAAATTGGAACTTGAAAACTCTAATTCTACAATCAACCCGAGACATAGCAGAGTGTAACCAATCCATGCTAAGAATAAGGTCAAGTCGACTCATGTATAGCTTCTACGAGATCACTGAATTACTTTTATTCAGATCGAGAGATCAAGCGCTTTCTATACAATCTTGCTAATTTAACTCCGACTCAACAGGTTGAGATCGAGAATGGTTCTCAGAGGACCTCTGGACTTATTTTGAACTTAACCACTATATATGGAGTCACGAACAAAAAGAGTAGCCCCTGATCAAGAGGGCATATACATCTGTACGGGAAGAGACGTAACATACTAGTAACTACATTGGGGGAGCTCTCCCGATCCCGATGGGAACACAAAGCATAGAAACGGCTCTGCATTGGCCGCCATCCGTACCTCCGATGAGTATGGACTATTAGATGCCTTCTCTCAACTTAACCAACAAACATGGACAGACGACCCATCTCTACGAAACCACTGGCCCGTTGCACCGGGTCCATTGTTAGCCCAATATAAAATCTGATTCCACTTACCACGAACCTCAGCACGAACCCATGGTTTCTTCCATGAGCCTATAATAACCTATTGAAGGCCCCACAAAGATCCTAACTCCTTTTCCCACGGCGCCTAATGATGGATCATTGTTTCCCACAATGAGTCTTCCTTGCCTCCGTGGTTCACACTACCACCCACTCGATCCTAACCAAGACCGAAAAGGATGGCCCATTGTATCCACAACAGGGATCGAAGGCCATACTTCCTCGTCTCCACTTCCACCACACTTCCCTAACCAAAGACAACATACAACGACTGTGGTTTGATACTACCAGTCGCTCGTGGTCCATCCCGTGATATTTTGCCAATTTTCTACACTTTTCCAATTCAACCTCTAGGTCTATTCTTAGGCCTTCCGGTATTACAATAGCTCACGGGAGGTTTTCACATCACAAGATCCTTTAGTATGTGTTCAAATACTAAAAAGACCTAAATCTTCGTTAGAAAAAAATGGTTCGAAAGTTAATGTGGAAGGACTATGACATGAGCATGTTGTATCACCCGGAAAAGCCAATGTGGTGGTTGATTCCCTAGAGTGTTACACCCCGTAAAATTTCCAACACATAGCACGGCCTATTCACATGTTGGTTAAGAGTTTTTGAAAGCCATACATGCTAGAAAAAGCCCTGAGCACGGACAGCAAACCCGTCAACCATCGTGGAAGAGCCTGGCGTGAGCCCTCCGCGATGGCAACGTGTCACGGAGGGGAGCCTCCGCTGGCTCCGTGACACGCTGGCCTTGTCCGTGCTCAAGTATATAAAGCCTCCAACTTCGGTTTAAATCATTAAAAATCGAAAATTTCCAAAGAAGTCGCGAAATGGGGTACGAAGGATTTTGATAATTATCGTTCGATTACGCCACAAAACGCGGTTCAAATTGCCAAATTAACCCGCGATACCGAGGTATTTAGTAGCAGTGGAGCATTCCTACAAATTTAGTTTCGCAAATTCTACATAAATCACTGTGCTACGGCTAAGGTAAGTGGAACTGCTCCAAATTAGTGTCAATATACTCCTAGCCTTAAAGTGAATATTTCTCCCTTCTCGACTTTCGAGAATAGCAAGTTTCTTGACCGTCTTTCAATAAGCCAAAGTTTGGGCTATAAATATATCGAAGTGATGTTTTCTTTCCGTAGTATTAGTGTATTTAGTCCTAATTGACATATACGTGAATGCATTGGGAGAAATAGCCGGAGTACCGACCTGTAGCTTCTCGTCCATTAGTCGATAACCCGAGGTTAAGGTATGTAAAGCGCTTTGGGAAGTTAGTAACTTTAGTCTAGTATATTACAAAGAAACTCCGTAATAGAATTCCCTGAGTCGAATATTGAGTTTTGTGCAAGTTCGTAAACCTCGTTTTGCGTTGTTACATCGTATTCATCCAAAGTTAGTAAAGGCCAAATGGCGTAGTTATCATTTCAGATCGTGATAGCCCACTGGGTGGTTTAGCAAGCATGTTTTTTTAGAATAATATGACATAAATTCTAATAAAAGTTAGTAAAGTAAAGCACATAGATAGATAAGAATATGACTACAAGATAGCCATACGCATGCATGATATCTGCCAAGGCAAGATAGCCATACGCCGATAGAATCTTGAAGCGTGATAGCCATACAAATGATAAAGATCCTGCATTCAATATAAAGCAAGATGAGAATCGCATAAATACGTAAAGAGAATTCAAGATATGAAATCGCATACGCATAGTATTTTCGCCTTTAAACGTTTGCTATATATGTGATTATTGATTGTTGAGACTTGATTGTGTCGTGAGGCACCCTTTCGAGCCCCGCCGCCCCGGGTTGGTAACCGTGTCACCCACCGAGCTGGTGGGTATACGTCACTCCAAGGAGGGCATGCCATCCGCAGTAGGACGAAGATGGGACGAAGCTTCCCCATATCAGCCGATCAAAGACATGAGCATGTGCTTACTCCGTTGTGCGCTTGCGCCTGTGGAACAGACATGTATATAGCACGCTACGTATACAAGACAGAGTCCTCCGACTCAGACACGCTATTTATACGTAGGCCATAGCCCGAGCCGAGACCTGCGGCCTACAGAGGTGCCTCGTAGTTACTGACGAGTGAGTTGGACTTATTTTTTGGATGGTTTGACCCTGTAGTATATAGATTGTTTGATCGGGTTGGTACCATTCTACTTGGGGTTGGTATTGGTTCTTGCTTGCTATATATATATATATGTATTTATATGTTATATATTATATAATAGATAAAGTGACGCTACGTCGATGTGCACGCTCCTCGCCTCTATCACAAGACAAACAAGTCTCGATTCAGCCTTATACGCTCCTGGCGTATTCGCTTATTTCCGCTATTCGTAGTTGCTAGTTATGTTGTTTATATTCGTATATGTTCAGTTGCTTTGCATACTTGGTGATTCGTAGTACCGACGCCCGTCGGGCGCCGCATTACTCGCTCGCAGTACTATGTACGGCGAGGCGATCCCTCGTGATTCCACCTACTTTATCAGCCACGCCCCGTCATCCTGAGCTTGATATTCAGAGGTGTAGTTCATTTTCTTTGTTGCACAAGATGGGTAGGTCGGGCCTGGCCCCGACCATTTTATCAATACTCATGAGGCTTGCGTATCGTGTATATACATCTCCCCGTGGTTGCAGCTTGGCTGCCCGAGGCCGTGCTTTGTTTAGTTGTTTAGCATTTCGATCAGGTTGGCCGTAAGGGCCATAATCCGATAGTAGTGGTGACCTTGCCGGTCACGTAGTTATACAAGATTCTTTTGTTGAGTTGGGCTGCATAACTAGACAAAGACAGGTGGCCTTGTCGGCCCGCATAGTTCCCCTTTATGAGATATGTGGATTCTTGTTAGCCGAAGTTTTATACAGTGTGGCTATAGGCCCAGCCGGCTCGGAGGTCGTGTTTACAGCTGAGATATAACCCATTGTTTTCATAAATCTGAGATAGAGCTAGCTAGGCACCGATGTGCTTAGGCTCACCAGCTTAGCACCAGTCCTACTAGTAATAATTGTGTGCCGCCATACCCCCCAAGGGCGTGACAAACTTGGTATCGAGTGTGTCGTATCCTGTGGAGTCTCGTGCTTGCTAAGTAGAGTCTTGTCTATGGGATGTGTTGTGCACCACATACTATAGGCGAGGCTGCGAGGCATCACGATAGATGGTTACTCTTTCTTCTCATTCAAATGTATATGGGAGCTTTGCACAAGATAGGGTTGAGTCCCTAAAACTTATCATATTCTTTGTCTACAGATAGAAATGGCGCATCAAATACACCCCCTCGCCACCGGTAGAAGATTAGATACAAAGAAGAGGAGAAGGCACTGAAAGCAGGATGCCTCGCTCATCTCGTGAGTCAACCCGATTCGAGGGCGAAGATGCAGGCGCCATCACGTGCTCCTCTCAACAGCCCTCATAATGAGCCGCTTGGCACGACACCGCCTCCGATAGCTCCTTTACCTACACCATCAGACAAGGAAGTTCGTAACAAGAAGGGTTATGTTGGCACAAATGATGGCCACACAGCCGCAAGTCGCGCTGCCACCGTAGCGCTGCAGCCAATGTGGATCTCGCGGGGCCTGGGTGGTCGTGGAGTTTTTGGCACCGGGTCCCCTACGCTCACAAGGTCGATCGTGCAGTAGACCCCTATTATTTCCTAGATCGTATGCAGAGAATTTTTCTTGCCATGCATGTGACACCTATAATCACGAGATGGCGCAGTTTCTGGCGGACATGGGCCAGAGCATGGCACGAGTCGGGAAAGGTCTCGAGGGAGAGACGTTGCCCTCCGACTCCGGTCCAGCTCTTCTGAGGCCTTCTTGACCGTTACTTGCCACACGGTGATCTCTAAGCAGCTCCTGGATGGATCAAGCAGAGCCTGGGAGCAGGGCTGGGAGCGTACGAGAATATGCTTTACGCTTGACTCCTTAGCCCCCATGCTTCCAACCCTTTGTGGACACTATGCCGGGCCCGTAGTTCACAGTTTATTATGGGTCCGAACCTGCAATGGCTATCAAGCATCTATGACGGCTACGTTACGAGAAATATGGATATCAGCTTCCGAGTGCGTGCCTTTGCCCAAACTATCGAGGGCCTTAGACAACAAGAATGTAAGGCAAGATGTGACAAACTGGGAACAGCTGGGCCGCGTAGATAGATCGATGAAATTGGTAGGAGGTTCGTAAAGGACCTGTGCCCTGCTGTCGACACTCTAGACCCCCCACCTCCACCACAGCAGCAATGGGTGGATTTGTTCGCGAGGGCGCTTGAGTCTCGTGGAAGTTCTCGAATGTGAGATTCTCACATCGAGGAGGATAGAGCAGAAAGTGTATTCACACCCCCACCGCCCTAATTAAGTACGACTCCTACACCTGAGCTTGTAGATGTGGCTCCTCAGATGTTATATATGCAAAGCGTGAGGGGCACCGGATGAGAGATTGACCCCGCCTGTGGGGCAAGAGAGCGAGATGTTTAGGGACAAGGGATCCGCAGGCCACAAGCTCCAAGAAATTCTGCAGCATAGCCCTCAGTTCACAGGCAGGCCGAGGTGAACAAAGAGCCTCTAGCTCGCACGGGCTTAAGTCGTACCTATGCATTACTGTGTGGAGACATGGTTCAGAGGCGTCTCCAGACCGTAATGTGTATGATGACTATCTATTCATTCCATGCTTATGTACTCGATTGATCCAGTGGTCCACTTTATCCTATATTACCCCCATTTGTGACTCGATAGTTTAACGCCGCACGCAGTTATTACGCAGCCTCTTTTCAGATCCACACCCATCTAACTCCCATTATAGCTAGCGTAACTTATCGAGGTGTACAAGGAGGTTGTTATCGCGTAATTACGTAGATCCGGTAGAGTTAGAAATTACTGATTTCGATGCCATTATGGGTAATGGATTGGTTAGTGTTGTGCTACACAACGTAGAATGTTGACTGAAGACGAACCGTTTCCACTCCTCTGTGGGAGGCAAGGCGAGAGTGGAAAGGCAAAGCATAGCAACGCCAAAAGGTAGGTTTATTTCCTACCTTCGTGCGAGGAAATTGATAACTAAGGGACGATTTACCACCTAAATAAATGGTTCAGATACCGGCAGAGTCTCCGACACTCTAGTCTATTCGGTGGTGAATGAATTCCCGATGTATTTCCGCATGAGCTACCCGGTATTCCCCTGCAAAACTAAATAGATTTTGCAATCGACTTGCTAATGTGCACTCAACCATATCAATTCCTCCATATCGTATGGCTCCCGTGTAATCCCGCAGAGATAAAGGAGCAATGAAAGATTTGCTAGATAAGGTTTCATCAGGCCGAGTACTTCACCGTAAGTGCAGCCTCTATTTGTGAGAATGAAAGATGGCTCGCTCCGTTTGTGTATAGATTATCTATAATCGAATAAAGTTACAATAAAGAATAAGTATCTGCCTCTTAATAGATGATTTTTTTGATCACATATGGGGCTAATATTTCCAAGATTGACTTGCGGGTCCGATATCATCAAAGCTCGAGTTCGTGAAAGAGACATTCCCAAAACGGCTTTGAGGACCCGATATGGACACTTTGAATTTAGTTACGCCCTTTGGCCGACGAATGCCCTGCAAAGAATATTTACGGACTCATGAATAGCACTTTCGGTACTCATACCGGAACTGTTTCGTGATAGTGTTTATTGATGATATTCCGGTATTCTCGCTTCCGAAGAGATCACCAGGCTCATTTACTGGGCAAAGGCTCTGCATTCTCAGTGTGGACCGTCGCTATGCTAAGTTCTCCAAACGTGAATTTTGGGTCAACATAGTAGCCTTCTTGGGGATATCGGTGGTCTGATGTTGGTATATAGGTTGACACGTTGTAAATAGCAAAAGTTAAAACATGGCCTAGGCCTACCACTCGAATCAAGTCCAGCTTTCTAGGTTATGTGGATATTACAGAGATTTGTTGAAGGGTTCTCTACTATAGCGCACCTCTGACTAAGCCGACGCAGAAGCAAGAAAGTTTCGTGAAAGAGGCATGTAAGGAGCTTCCAAGAATTAAAGATGATTAACCTCCGCCCTAGTGTTAGCATTGTCGAAAGGTACGTATGTTGGTCTGTATTGCGACGCATCGTGCGTTGGGTTGGGCTGTGTGTGTTGATGCATAGTAAGGTGATCGCGTATGCTTCCGTACGCTTGAGGAAACACGAAAAGAATTACCCTACCCACGACTTGAAGTTAGCCGCAGTGATCCACGCCAAAGATATGGAGACATTTGTATAAATATCCGTGTGGATATTTTCACGCATCATAAAGAGCCTGCGCATATCTTCCACCTGCAGGGAGTCAATCGCGGCGCCGTCGCCGGCTGGAGCTATTAAAAGATTATGACGTGGATATTCCTCGTATCATCCTAGAAAGCCAACGTAGTAGCAGATGTCGAAATGTGAACTACGGGAAGTTTGGCGTATTTGCACTGAAAGCAATGGGAGCTTGGTCATGAGATACATCACTCAGCCACCCTAGCCGCTCGTAGCGTAAACAGAGGAAAAACAAAGAAAGGTAATCCGTAACACCGTTGTGTCATCATTAGTTGTGGGAAGTAAAAGAACCCGCAATATGAGGATCCCGACTGTCCAAATTTTATGATTTAATTCAAATAGGAAAGCGCCTGCATTTTCGTATAACCGAGGATTTAAGTGTCGCGATGCAAAGGCGCACCTCCGTGTTCCGTATATTTCAGTGGCTCCATCAAAGAGATATGAATGAGGTACATTACGCCCGCTATTCTCTTCACCTTGAGCGAATTAAAATGTACCATGATATCAAAGAGAACTACCGGTGGCCGTGTATCAAAAGAGAAATTGCCAATTTGTAGCCCTGTCCTAACTTCCAACAAAAGTTTCGAACACCGTAAAACCAAAGTGTTAACTCAGACATAGCCGTGCCTCTCTCGGGAAATGGGAAGCAAAGGAACATGGATTTCTTGCAGTGTGGATTACCTGTACCGCACATAGACACGATTCCATATAGGTGAAAGTTAACAAAGGCCGACAAAATCGCCATTTCCCGCCAAAGGAGCTACTTTCTACCAAGATTATGCCGAATTGTATATTAGAGAAATAATAGATTACATGGTGTTCTAGTGTCTATTATCTCCGACGTAGGAGCACAATTTACGCCTAGATTTTTTGGCAAATTATTTCGTAGAGGTCTCTGGAACGTAGATTAATTTGAGTACAACATTCCACCGTCGTACGGATGTGCCGAACGCACTATTCACGCCGAGACATGCTACTAGCGTGTGTGCTAGATTTTGGAGTGTAGTTGGGACGAGAATTTGCCGTTAATTGAGTTTGCTTATAATAATAAATTTCATCACTCAATTATCCAAAGATATTTTGAAGCATTGTACGCTTAAATGCGTATCGCCATATTTGTTTGAAGTGGGTAGTCGCGCCGACAAGCGACATTGTTCGCCAGTCGTAGGGAGTAAGGTAAAGCTTATCGTAGAACACCTACCGACCGTACGTACGCCGTAAATTGTATACACATGTGTGGCGTAGACCAGGAATTTGACGTGAATGACTCGGGTATTTCGAAAGTATCTCCGATGAAAGGGGTGATGAGATTCGGCAAGAAAGGTAAGCTCGTCCGAGATCTGGCTGGGCCTTACGATTCTGTCGAAGGACAGCCGAGTGGCATATGAGCTGAACTTCTCTCCGCACTAGAATCCATCCATCCTACTCTTCACGTATCTATGCTAGAAATGCATGAGACCCATCCGTAGTAGTCCCTGTACCAGATATCCAAAGCTACTAAGAGTCAAGCCTATGAAGAGGTTCCAAAGAGCTATCTTAGACAAAAGTGCATTCGTAGACTCGAGAACCAAAGATATTGCGTCTCCTAAAGTATTGTGGCATAACAGAACCGAGAGAGCATTTACTTGGGAGGCGAGGAAGATATGAAAACTCGATATCCTCACTTATTCCAAGCATAGCCAGCCAAGAGGCATGTTAGTATTGTCATTTATGCAAAGGCCTTATAGTATATATATAAGTGAAATGATCGATCTTAATCCGTCAGCGAGAGTGCTATAAGATGAGTGGTACCTCAGATTGGACTTTTCCTCGCATTTCTGCAGTTTTTGGGATAGTCCATATTACAGGGAAACTCGCCAAAATTTTTCTAGACATAAGTTGAGTAAGTTGAGAAGTCCTAGAGATAGAAGTTTACATTCCGAGACGAATGTTCTTATGAGGGAGAGAATGTTACACCCTAAATTCTCGACACATACGGCTCTATTCGCATGTTGGTTAAGAGTTTTGAAAGCCATACATGCTAGAAAAAGGCCCTAGAAAGACCTAGACAAGAAACCCGTCAACCATCGCCGGCGATCGGGCAGAGCCCCTCTCCGCTGGGATGGCAACGTGTCACGAGGGAGAGCTCCCCGCGTTGGCCCCGTGACACGTTGGCCCCGTCTGTGCTCAAGTATATAAAGCCTCCAACTGCTGACATCATTTAACTTTCATAATTTCAGAAAGTCGCGAGAAATTAGAGGGTGCGTAAGGTTTTGATAATTATCGTTCGATTACGCCACAAACGCGGTCCAAATTCAACACCCCGTATACGAGGTATTTACCAACAGGAGCATTCCTACGATTTAGTTTCGAAATTCACTGACAAACTGTCGTGTTGATAAGTGGGCATATTTATATGCCAAATCGATACTCAAAATGTATATCTTTTGCTTTGTTTGTCCAATAAATGTGTGTACATTCTCATGTAAATTGTCGGAAAGTGTGATTTTATACTAAATCCAACATGATTATGCGTTGTTTTGTGGTGGAAAACATGCTTTTTGATGGAGAAAATGACATGTTGGGAGAAATCGGCATAATCCCTGAACGAGCAAGGAAGCCGGTTGTATGAGCAAGGAACATGGGCTCCGCGATGGAGCCGTGACACGCTATCGCGATGCAATTCGCCTAGGAATTAAAAGTGCAAGAAATTCCAGCAAGGTCCGCGGGACAAAGCCGTGCCACGTTGGGATTAATTTCCCTGCATCTTGCACCTGCAGGTCCGTGATTGCACCGTGGCACGCTGGCCATGCTCCGCGATGCATGCCGTGCCACGTTGGAAGCAATTACCCGGGCGGACAATTTCCAGAGAGCTACAGCCGCACCGTGTCACGAGGCAAAGGTTCGCGATGCACTCCGTGACACGTTGCTTGTTATTCCAGGAAAAATTATCCCTAGCATAAATAGAACACTTAGGTTCATTTTTAATTATTCTCGACTTGGTGGAGCAAGAAGCGGTTACAAAGTGCTTTGAGGACGAAAAATTCTTGTGGTTTTCTCTATCCCTTTCTTCCTTTCAATTGTTTCCGTATGATTTCCATTCATTTAACGATGTTCAATCCACAAATGAGTGGCTAATTTCTTCACAGGTTATGAACTATTGTATTGAGATGTAATTGTTGAATTGCTGGTTTATTTTATCTTTTTCTTCCATGGTTGTTCTATTTAATTTTGTTCTTACGTTATCCGGCCAATGTTAATGTAACTAAAAAGTCCTATTTCACCCAAAGGGCAAGAACCGGAAAGTTGTGAATTAATAGGATATGATCTGTTCTTTGTTTGGGAAAATTGGGAATTGATTTACCTTCAGATAGAAATATACCCGAAGTCGCATTAGTCATGCTGTGAACTCCAGCTTTGTATGGCTAGAACATGAATTTTCTTATCAAGCGTAACGTAGGTGGAAGGTTCACGATTCTTAAGTTGGGTTAAATACTTAATCCATAGGCATAAGTTCCGACTAGCAACCTGGGGAAAAGATAAACCATGTATACCGATAGTTAGTTTCTTTACATGTTCTTGTAGCCTCAAAGATGCTCACATTCATAGTTCGTATTCAACTCGTATAGATATTTTATTTTGTTATAAAAATAGTTTCCAAACTACAAAAACTTTTCTTTACACCGTTGTCTTCATTATTGTAGTGGTAGTAAATTAACACTTGAAAAGGTTTCACCCCGTAGTCCCGTCCCCGTGGCTCGAGCATTCCTGCTCTAAAAAGAGCCACTATATTACTTGCACGACTCCGTCATTAATTCTGCGGCTCATCAAGCTTTTGGCGCCGTTGCCGGGGAATAGGCAATTGGTGAAATTTTAATTTTTCTTAGACGTGTTAGTTTGCTATTTCAATATTTTATTGTTGACAACTTGTCTTAGCCTCGTATTTTGCGTATAATGTATTCCGCAACACCGGGGCAAGAGACAAAGGTTTGGTGGATCTATCCTGTGACGAAAAGACAGCACGCCAACTATAGGTTTCCAGAGAGGAAAAATTGCAAACTGCTCGTACAAACTATTATGGAGCAAACTACAAAATCCACCACTGTATGCAGCACTAGTGCCCGAGGAATTAGGCAAAGCCTGTGCCTGGGCTCGCGATGTGGCAATCCCAGCTACGCTAGTAATGTTACATCTAGCATCCGTAAACTCCGAGCCGAGGGAGGTTCGAGCTAAATGTAATATGGTGCAATTAAGCGCACACAAGCCGGTAGCTTCATGTGTCTCCTCATGAGGATCCACAAACATCTTCGTAATTTTCTCGAGATGTTGACACTTACATCCTCTACTGAGTGTCAACAGACATGCTTACACTTTCCCATTTTCACTTTTGGGAGAAGCGCAGTGGCTGAAAGCCGAGCCACCAAACTCTATAAACTACACGTGGGATGATCTTGCAAAGAAGTTCTGATCCGACTCTTTCCATCCAAAGAAAAACAACAAGGCTTAGAATTCAAATTCTAAGTTTTAAACAAAGAGAAGGAGAATCAGATATCGCTTGGGAGAGATTCAAATCATTGTCGGTGGGACCGTCCTCATCACCATCAGTCAAATGATGTGCCGGTGCACACTTTTATAGAATGTTTGGAACCCCACACAAAATTTTGTCAGATTCTAAGTAACAGTGGGACAAGCTTTAGAAAAGACTTACGAGTGAGCTTTATATTTTGCTTAATCAGATTTCAAGTAGGGAAATCCGAGTGGAATGCTGACTTTCTGCCGTGAGGAGCAAGGAAAGCCTGCGAGTCTGAAGTCGACGGGCGACAGCCTATCATTTACGATACCGCCTTGCAGGATCAATTAAACACCCACTAAGAATACGAACTTGAGCCATTCAAGCCCTGAATGCAAGGCAACAGACGGCGTGAAGTGTGCGAGAGAAATGAACACTGCCATATGTTATGACAAACTGCATCGTATTTAACTTCATGGTAATGCGCAAAGGAACAATCACCAACAAAGATGGGAACAAATTAAGCAACTCTAATCGAGGAATCACCCAATTTCTCTTGGGGTAGCAAACAACCAATGTGCGCAGTTCGAGTCGTGGATGCGCTTCTGGACCAAGCGAGGGCCACAGAACTATCAGCACAATACAAACAACAATGCCTCCTCCACCACCATCACCTGGGCAACAGGAGATGTTCACAAACATACTAGCCAAGCTCAATTGGTGTGGCCGACTATGTCAAATTGGCAAACTAAGTCAAGAACAATCGTCACTAGCTACCAAGGCACCGGAGTATCAATTTGGGCACTTGGTCGGAGCCAGCATGGCCTAGAGGAGGACTCCCTACAGACACAGATCCCAACCCTGCTGTGTAAATGCAAAAGTGACCACGAGGAGTGGTTTGCGCTGAAGGAGGTGGAACCCAAAGACCACCTCAACAAGCTCTGGAGTGCCAGGTTGGGGAGAGGGAGCAGAATGATGAGAGGGGGAAACACAAAGATGCCGAATCAGAAAGACCTCCACCCCCGTTCCTCAACGATTAAGGAAGATGCGGAGGAGGCGTGCTTTAAGAAATTCATGGAGGTGCTTAAATTGGTACACATTAAGTTACTCTCTTGTTGCTGTTTTGCAGTGAGTGCCCAAGTATGCAAAATATATTAAGGACATCGTGGCTAACAAAAGTGTGCTTACCGAATATGCCACGCGTAGCCCCCACGGAGGAGTGCACTTCCCTGATACAAATCGATTGCCCACGAAGGCTCAAAGATCCCGGGAGCTTCACAATTCAAACACCGGAAAAGTATCCGAGCTCGGTTTGTGTGATTTTGGGAGCGAGCATTAACTTCTGATGCCAACCCCCAGATTCAAGCCAGTCTAGGAAGTCCTGCACTCCACAACAAGTTGATTTTGCAAAATTTAAGGACGCTCCTTAGCAAGACCGCACGGTATTGTGGAGGACGTGCTAGTGCAAGCTTCCGGGCCCCTAATCTTCCCTGGGTGGATTTTGTTGTGTCGACTTGAGCCGTACGCGAAGTCCCATTTATTTGACGACCTTTCGGGTATCCTGAAAGCGCTATAGATGTAGCCATGCCGCCTAACTATGCGAGCACATGACAAGGTGGAGGTGTTCGGGCGTGTACAAGGCCACCAAGCTCCCTACGTACGAGAATCGTTGATTAACGTACTTGAGCAACCTGATACGCTTCGTGGCGTTGAACACGAGAATTAAATGGCAGCCCCCCGATAAAGGTAAGCTTGATGGCGGTGTGACGCGTGAGAAAACGTCCGTCACCCTAGGGTGTAATGAGCTAAACGACGCGAGCCGAGACGGAAACCAGCGCCCGTGACGGGAGGCAACCCGTGAATCGTAATTGTATATTGTACATAAGAAAGAAAAAGAAAAAAAGATTTTGATTTTTATTTATATTTTTTATTATTTTTGAATTTTGTAATTTTTTAAAATAAAAATATTTTGTTCCTCAACCCATGGAATTCTAACCATTCCTTGTGGTAAGATGTTTTACTGTGTTGATCGGAGGGAAAATGCAAAGGAATGCAAAGGAAAACTCGAGGTAAGAAAAAATAAAAGTGGCAAAACAAAGGAGTCTGCGCGATGGTTCCGTGTCACTGGGAGAGGGCCTCGCGTTACTCTCCGTGACACATTGAAGGCAAAAATCCGGAATTTTACAAATTCTTAATGCTCGCTGCTGGAGCTGGTTTCCATGCTCACGGAGGGCATGTCTGCTACCCTCCGCGTGACATGTTGACGTGTTAATCGTTGCCGGTCACACGGTCACGGCGACCCGCGCAAAAAATCCCACTTTTTTAAACCCCAAATCCCCTCATTTTTCTCATTTTCTCACACCCTCCGCGACAAACCCCCCAAAAATCCCCTCCCCTTCAACGTGTCACGGCAATAGGAGTTAAATTCATCAAATTTTCTTCGATATCATCGGATTAAAGGTATGTTCTTGAACTCAACTTCAATTTTTAGCTAAAAATTTTGATTTCTAGCATTAACTAGGAAGAATCCATGCCCTAGATATAAATTGAGCTTAAATACATTTGAGTTGTTGTCGATTGTTGTTCGTAGTATCGTTGTGATCATATGAACTCGATAATTACATGCTTAATTGAATTTGTGTGAAACTTGTAGCTAAAGGGTTTGGTTGTGAATTTGAAAAGTTGAATTGAGGCTGAAGGCTGGAAAATTGCTGGGTTGTGCATGCTGGGTGAATTGAATCGTGTTATGCTTATCGTGTTATGCTTAAGAAACGATGAAATTATAGGGGGAGCGAATTGGGTGAACTCACGAAATCGTCGAAGCCTCATCAAAATCGGAAATTGCTTAGGGTTGAGTTTGTAGAATATTCTTATTTTTCTCGTTATCTTTTAGCTAAGTGCCATGTGATGAAATGATTATCGATAGTATGTTGGAATTAGTCACGAAGTCTAAGTAGTACATAGAGGTGATAATCGTCGAATTTTAAGAAGGCACGAGGCAATTTTGTTCCGGTTGTTTTTCTTTTTTTTTTTTTAGTTGTTGTTCCGAGTTTCTTGTTATCTTTTTGTAAATTAGAAACAAATGTGATCTTGCCAAATGCATAATGTGAGCTAAAGACTAAGTGTGGGGTGGCCGAGCCAAAACCCAACCTTAGTCGAAGCTAATTTTGACCTCGACCGACATTGAGACTGCCTTGCTTTCTTGACAGAACAATGTCGAGCAGGCAAGACAAAGGTAAGGGCGCATCAATGCGCCTGGATTAAAGAGGTTGAGACTGGAGCAGTGGCCCTGAAGAGCACCGGCAGCTTCCACGCGCGCCGCCGCCAATATGGAACGCAATGGGTGACCGAGGAAGGGAAGAAGTGGTATACCAAACACAAGGAGAACAAATACTTCCCTAGGAGCATTGCATTCAGACCCATCAAGCACAGAGTTCCTGATGGTGCATCTGATTGACGCTGCCGGGCTACGTTTTATTTTTTGACGAGCCCAAGGAGTGCACCCGCACCTAATCTCGGGAATTCATGCCAACTCGAACCGACACTGTGAGTCACACTATCAAAAATAAGGGCCGATTGTCACACCGGAGCCTCACCACCTTAATGCCATCCTAGGGCGCAAACACGGACGCCCACATACTCCGATCAACAATATCACTCCACCTTAGCGCGGATATCGACGCACACTGTGGAGCCCTATCTACTATGACGCGGAGTGGTGCACAAGGAGAGGGGCTACCATCGACACCGCCCTATGCACAGATGAATGTAGCCGTGATCTCGCTTAAAATCGTTGCTCCTCACATTCCGGTACATGACTCGATGTGACCGGATCGTGTATGCTTGGTATATGCCCTGATGAAAGGGCTGGAGATCAATGTTGGGGTGGTGATCATATCCGCCATGAAGAGGCCCGATTGCATCAGCGGCAATGTACCATCTTTGGCGGCCGACTACGTTCTGGGCGGGCCTCGAGGTCGAGGAAGAGGCCCTAGGACTACATCCCAGCAGTGGAGCTGCAGCTATAGATGTTGCTGAAAACTAAGGCGCCTCGACACCACTCACTGCCTCAGTTCTCACATTGGCCGAGCGACATGCTCTGGATGACCAATATATGTCCCGCATGCTCTACGCAGATGCTCCAACTACGCATAGGTGGGAGACCGGCAACTGAGGACGAGCTATGGCGCCGACTTAGATTACCCTTTTGGCGAGAACGCCTGTGGCACTATGGTGTGGGCCCAGCAATTGTGGAGCCCGTAGATGATTATGCCCCTACGTGCATTTGGAGACACGCCGCGAGGATTCCGATGCTGAGCCGTGAGGAGGACGATGGTGAGACTCGTACATGGGGGATGAGGCGGCAAGATTCGATGAAGAAGTGGAGTACTTTGACTCATCGGGGAGTTTCTACAAACCACCTTCGTTTGTGGATCGTATGAACACCGGGGACAGTTTTCGATTTAGTTGTAAAGGGAGAAAGAAGTGGTGTCACTTCGCCTTGTCTTGTATATTATCGCATGTTCTTTTGGTTTCGTTGTTGTGTTTGTTTCAATGTGACTGCTTTTATGTGTATGTTCGTTTTTGCAAATATTGTTGTCAGAAGCCGCAAGCGTGTGTACGTTGAATGTTGTTAGCCAAAGGTGTAAATAACTTTGTCGAAATTATCGATATTTTTAAAATTTTTCTCGTAACTAGTTTTTCTTTTTTGGGTTTCTGAGTTTGTTTTTTGGTTCTTTGCCGAGGAGAGTCCCATTGAACCGAAGTCGTAAATAGTGACCCTTCTTCTACGATGGATGGATGACGACTCTGCCTTAAGGGAATGAAGTCGATAGGAGTAGTTTTTTTATATTTTTTATATTGTTTGTTCTTGTGTTGGTTTGTTGGTCAGATCCTACGCATGTTGCTACTCTATGGCTACGCATTTTGTTGCGTGTTGTACATAATAATTATATGGCAAAAATGACTGTGAGAAAGCATGCAAATTTTTGTACATATGTAAGACACTTATGCCATGTAATTCGATTCAAGCAGTGGATTGAGGCTTAATTTTGAATTCTTGTGATTAGCCGATTAAAGAGTCTCGTGAAGTCGTCTTGAGTTGGAGTACGTGAGACGAGTGTATAGTGAGGTCACGTTTATTCCATGCTATTGTCGATTGTCTGTAACTTGCCTGGTGTGTGTACAAAACGAAATGAAGGAAGTGTAGTGTAGGAAAGGATGTAGGCATTTCCTTGTTAACCAAAAGTTTTTCTTTTGTTTTCCTTTCATACCCACCTTGAAGATTAAATCCTATCAGCCCAAGTTGGAGCCTTCCACTTTTTTTCTTTCGTTTCTTTTGTCGAAAAGCGGTGTGAACTAAGTTAACCCTTCTCGTCTATGGCCCTTAAACCAAATTTCGAAGTTTTAAGCGCTCAAGAAAATATAAAATTTTCCTATGGTGTCAAGGAGTGAAATGATGAAAAGAAAAGAAAGGGAGGAAAAAGAAAAGTGATAAAAAGAGAAAGAAAGAAAAAGGAAAAGAGTCGATAGAATGGGGCGCATTTGAAGGAAAGAAAGTTGTATAACCTATTTTCCTTCATTAGTCCGGGTGTGTTAAAGAAATGGGTGATAAACATAAAGATAAACTTCAAGAGAAGGAGGAGGAAGGAAGATAATATTTTAACGTGATGGGATGTATTAAAGAGCGCTTAAGGAAGCTAGTTACTATTATTGGTTGTTCTTAAGATATACTAGTTCAGAGCTACATTACAACCCGTTAAGTCCTACGTGATCTTACATCACGCATCCATATATTAGTGGAGTAATACACTAGAGGCAAGCTTATGGGTCATGTTAGAAATAGTAAGTCATGTTTACTTCATGAAACTTAGTTATACAAATGATTCTCAAGAAGAAATATTATATATATATATATATATACAAATAAAATATGTTGTGAGTAGTCACAATAGGGGGTTACATCACGTATCTCCGGTTAGTCGCTAGGAAGTATACGATCGTACCGCAGACCCTCGCCAAAAAGGGGGTAATATTTAGACTTCGAAGCTCACAAGAGTTACTAGCCCGAATCAAAAGTGGGTTAGACGATAATGACGTAGTTGTATCTGTTTAACGACTAAATTACGCTCAGACATATAGTGGAAGCATCCCTAAAGACCAAGAATTTATCGCATGTGCCGTGACCGTAAATGGAGACAATAAGTCAACCCGCAGGTTAGCAACACCTCGTACTCTTCTAGTATGTTAAGTAGTCGTATATCATTTTTTTTTTAGCCTGTAGGCGTAGTCGCCTGGTCAACCTAGCTTATCACGTAAAACCCCGCAAGTCGCCTGGGTCCCAATTAGACAAAATCGTGAGTACCTTAAGGAGGAGTCCACATGGTCGCGACGAACTAGTACTCCTGCACCCTCTAGCTCTCGTAAGATATTCGAGATACAGAGTTTGGTGAGAAGGCCGCCTTTTGGCTGCACTGCTCATAAGACCGAGAATTTCCTGCAACATAGATCCGAGTGCATACGAACTGTGCATAAGGAATTGGAAGTACTCACAGCAATGTTGTTTACTAAGACAAGGAATCGGTAGGTTCCCTATGAAGATTCTGGGGACTCGATCGCCCGAGAGCAAGTACGACTAAGCACAATTCTACAATTGTTCAATTAGAAGAACAAAGTGCTTAGTCAGTCCACAACTTCGCAGCTTGCGATGAGCTACAAATGTCTCGAGAGTAGACATTTTAGGGCATTGTTGGGACTACTTCAAAGATTCGGGTCATTTAGGCCCGTTATTCAAGCTTATTCACAGCTATTCACTCAGACATTAGAGATCATGATCATTGTTAGGATCCACCGGACAAATACGTGCGCATGGTAAAAGTGCATACCATACGTAGATTATTCAGCAACGAGCAGCATTAGCATGCGGCCCGTGAAGGCCGTATAAAGCTCTAAACTATACGTGAAATTACTTTTCGCCCTGTGATGATAAACCGCATGATCACAATTACATGCCAATTCTCTAAAGGTGAATCTGGCCAAATTTAGTAGTCTTTTGGTCAGACGTGTCTGAGGTTAGTATATAGATAGATACACAAAAATAGAAGCAAAGAAAACATGGACCAAACCTACCACTCCGACCGAGGCACACGCTTCGGGATTAGCTGATACTACGAGGATTTGTTGAAGGATTCTCCATCGGCATTCCTCCGACTAAGCCGACGCAAAAGCAAGAAAGCTCAAGTGACTCCGAGGCATGCGAGCAGTGTTTCCAGGAACTGAAAGCATGTGCTGACCTCCGCCCCAAAGATTAGCATCGAGCTGCATGTGGCGTAGGTTGCGCTTATTATGATGCTTCTCGGCACCGGGTTAGGGATGCGTGTTGATGTAGCATGGTAAAGTAATTGCTATGCTTCCGCATGCTCGAGGAAACACGAAAAGAATTATCATACCCACGACTCCGGGAGTTAGCCGCAAGTGGATCCACACCCTAAAATATTAAGGCATTACTTATATGGCGCCCATGTGATATTTTCACCGACCATAAGAGCCAACAAAGAGATATCTTCACTCGTGAGGAAGCCGAATTTGCGGCAAATGGCTGCCGGTTGGAGTTATTGAAAAATTATGACGTAAACATTCTATATCATCGGAAGGGCCAACGTGAGTGCAGCGTATGCCCTCGCCCGCAAACCCATGCGGGAGCCTGGGCGCACTCGCAACCCGCGAGCAAGCCGGGAGTTGGACCGAGAAATACACCAATTATCCAACTTTAGCCGTTCATGTAGCGTAAACAGAGGACAACAGAGTTGTAATTCAAAACACCGCAGTGTCATCATTAGTTGAAGAGTTAAAGGAACTAGTGATGAAGATCCTAACCCCGGTTCAAACCAGCGATAGAATTAAACAAGGAAAAGCGCCATTTTCGTGCAATCAGGATGTAAGGCCACATGTGCAGTGCCGCATTTGTGTTCCATATTTGTGGCTTCGCCACAGATTATGAGCGAGGCGCATTACGCCCGCTATTCTATCCACCCAGGCGTGACGAAATTGTACCACGATATCAAAGAAATCAACTGGGTGGCCAGGTATGAAGAGAGGGAAATAGCAAAATTTGTAGCCCGGTGTCCTAACCGCCAAAGAAGTAAGTTTTAACACCGTAAACTAGAAGATTGACTCGTGACATAGTCAGTAGCTCTTGGAAGTGGGAAGCAAGAATATGGATTTTATAGCAGGTTAAATTCCTGGACAATTGTGCATAGAAATGACTCCGATTTGGGTAATTTGCCGACAGACCGACGAAATCGCCCTTACTTCCTGCCGTGAAAGCTACTTTCCGCCGAAATTTTTCTAGAATAAGTCAAGTAAGTTGAACTTTAATTAGAAGTTTACATTCGAGACGAATGTTCTAAGGGGAGGATGTTACACTCGTAAATCCTCGAACATGTAGATGGCCTATTCGCATGTTGGTTAAGAGTTTTAATGCCATACATGCTAGAAAAAGGCCCGGGAAAGACCGGATAAGCTTACACGTCAATCCACATCGCAAAAGGAGGACGGGCAGACCTCCCTCCACGATGGCCGGGAGAGTCACGAGGCTCACCTCCGCGATGTCCAAGTGTCATTTGAGGCTCACTCCGCGATGGCCAACGTGTTACTCTGAAAGCAGGTAACCTCAAGTATAAAAGCACCAACTTCAGTTTTAATCATTTTAATTTCATAATTTGCATAATACACAGAGAACACAATTAAAAACAGAGGGCACAAAGGTTTCGTTAAAATTTCCTTCCGATTACTCATTATACGTGGCCCAAACTCAAATTAATCCTGACACGGGAGTATAAAGTCAGCAGAGAGCATTCATGAGTTAGTTTTGTGAAATTCGACCGGCGAATCACCGTCCTACCGAGCTAAGGTAAGTGAAATTACTCCAAATTAGTGTCAATATACTTCTATCCCTAAAGTGAGCATTTCTCCTTCCGGACTTCCGAGAAATAACGAGTTTTCGTCTCTGCTCTTCGATAAGTCAAAGTTTGGATATATATATATATATATATATTGAATTTAGTCCTATTTGATATATATATGGATTCAGGTTGGAGAAATAGCTAATATTAACCGAATTACGAATTAGCCGGAAATCAGAACTGAGTATGTAAAGCCGCTTCCTAGCTAGTAGTTTCGGCATAGCAACATAGCTCAAGTGCCGTAGAATGAGCCTTCGTGTCGCATATTACGCTTAGTATAAATTTTAGTACGATGTTGGAAGCATCATGTCATGTATAATATGGAAACTTACTGGAAGACGATATAAATTCTAAAAAGAGAAAGTGTCGTGAAATGATAGCATGCCCAAGATGTGATTTAGTAAAGTATGTTAGGATATTATCGTGTTCAATAAACTTAGTAAATAATATAAGTTCCGTAGTATTCCCTTCGAAATAGAATAGTAGCCCAAAATGAAGTTTAGAAAGCATGTTAGAAATAGTAGTCATGTTTACCATGAAACTTAGTTATATACTCGATTCTCAAAGGTAAATATTATATCTTGTTTCAAAGACGTATCTCGACAAAGATATATACCATTATCAGCTTTTAGCATGTATCAGGAGTATATACGCATTACTATCATTAGTTCAAGTTCAGCATGTATTATATACATACACATTATTATCACTAGTTTCAGCATGTAGTATACGCAGTTAGTATTACTAGTTGAGACTTGACTGTATTGTTTTGGGTTGGATTACCTAGCATTCATGATCGCCCCAGGGTTAATAGATGTATCGACTCATCCGCCAGAGGGCGAGGATACGTCGCTCTATGGAGTGGCATGCCATCCCCTAGGGGACGAAGATGGGATGCCAGTTCCCCATATTTTGCCTTGGTCGGCTTTTATACACCCCCGTCGAGCGGGTACGCCTGGGGTGTTGATTCAGGAGTCCTCCGGACTCAAGTACAGTTATAGTCAGGGGCTCAGCGAGCCCAAGTGCATACCCAGGGGACCAGCAGGATGCTTATAGTTACTATGGAAGATGGGATGACCAGGGTAGGGGGTATAGATTGCGTGTTGGTTGTACCTCCCGGCTTATGGGGGCCGGGTAAGGTTTATGTGTGCTATGCTATGTTATGTTATGCTATGTTATGTTATGCTATGTTATGTTATGCTATGTTACGCCACATTATGTTAGTTATGAATAGACGCACAATAGAATGCCACGTTACCAGGTACGACTCCTACTCCCTTCAGTATAGTTGAGCACAGTCTTAAACTTATACTTTCAGTCAGTTACAGTCTATTTCTTTCTATTGTAGTTTTATCAGTCATATTGCTTGTCTTCAGTTATTTTCCAGTTGTTGTTTTGCATACTCAATATCAGCGGTACTGACGCCCCTTTGGGGCGCTGCATTACTTGCCTGCAGGTACTCATAGACGAGGAGCCGATCCCTCGTGATTCCAGCCAGCACATAGAGTCATCAGCTCCAGTCATCCAGAGCTATATAGCTAGAAGTTTATCTCTTTTCTTTTGTTGTACAGTATGGGTAGGCCAGGGTCCTGTCCCGACCATATTATCAGTATTCTTAGAGGCTTGCAGATTGTATATTCCCTGTGGTTAGCTGTACCGGTCGTGTGAGGCCATGTGTATGTCTTAGTTGTTATGATGGCCGTGTGAGGCCTCATTCAGTTGATAGTGGTGGCCTTGTCGGTCACATAGCAGTTTAACACCTGTTTTCTCGATTCAGAAGTAACTAGGCAGCATGGTGGCCTTGTCGGCCCGCATAGTTTCCTTCATACTACTATTGTTCTGGTTAGCTGTTGCCTGCTTACAGGTGGCTATAGGCCTAGTCGGCCGGAGGCTGTATTTACAGCCGTTATATAGCTCGTTGTTTTCTTGAATCCAGAGTTAGAGTCAGCCTGACACCAGAAATGCTTAGGCTCAGCTAGTCCAGCAGTCCGGTTCCTAGTAGGGCACCAGGTGCCAGTAATGCCTCAGGAGTGTGACGCTCCACCTTTGGGAGGCATGACTGGAACCTGGTGCCATACTGGGATTTGAACTGACCTAACTGGGCTTATGTACTTCTGATGCATGCCTACTCTTCAAATCAACAAAACAACGAGCTATATCTCGGTTGAAAACATAGCCTTCGGCTGACAAGGCCGCATAGCCACAGGTGAAAAGAAAACAACTAACCAATAACGAGCAGTAAAAAGGGATCCTATGCGGGCCGACAAGGCCATCATGCTGTCTAGTTATGTCATAATGAAAACAGGAAATCAGAACTATACTATAGCCGATAAGGCTGCTAACTAATAGCTAAACTAGGCCTCACACGGCCATCACGCAAAAAAACATTCATAGGCCCCACACAGCCAACAACCAAAAACTAACACTGGAATTCTGTAGCCTACAAGCCTCTAGAAGTGGAATAAAGGTCGGGACAGGGCACCGACCTACCCATAAATTGTACAATAAAAGAACAAACCTTCTAACTAACAACCCCAGAGTAAAGGAGTTGATTAGACTGCTGGATCGGTTGACGACTAGGGAGGTCCTGAACCGCGTCTATCCGCACCTGCAGGCAAGTAATGCAGTGCCCCAAAGATGGGCGTCAGTACAACATGTACCAAATATGTAAGGCAGTAAATGAAAATGAATGAATGATACTGATAATGAAACTGAAATAATTCAATAGGAGGGATAGAGATATAACTTGAATAACCTTACAACCTGTTGTATAACTAACAATAAGTAATGCAAACAAGAACCTTACCTGGCCCCATAAGCCCGGAAGGTACAACCAGCATAGAGTAACCCGCTCGGAGCACCCATAAGCCCTGGCGAGCACACTTCAATCTATATACCCCTAACAAGATCAAAATGAGTCAACAAGTAACTATAGACAACCTGTCTATCCCCTCGGTCTGCAACTGAACCTGCTCGGCTCCTGTAGCTGTGTCTAAGTCTGGTGGACTCCTGTAACTGCACCCTGGGCATCAGGCTCGATGAGGGTCAGTGATGTTGATATGACATAAAAATAATAGTCCATCCATATAATAGACTGTAATATGGCCCTTGGGCCTCTGCGTAGTCCCTTGGGATAATATCTAGCTCCTTGGAGCGATCTATATAGCCCCATAGGCAACGACATAGCTAGTAACCCTGGGGTTGGACAACGGAAGACTATATAAGGCAGGGTCAGTCCCAATCTAACAAAAAACGCTAATATCCAACTAATTATAGCAGATAACTACAATAATTATGCTTCTAGCTTTCTTACAAGGATCTAGGTCGTATTACAATACAACAGGAATAACTTGCCGAAGGAATTCGCCTTAACATACCTCAAATGTTGATTCCCAATTAACTGGTGAGTTTCAACTTGCAATCGATGGTTCTTTCCAACTGTAACCTTTATATTGAGAGAATATGACTAATTTCATTACTAAATTCGGCAAATAATGACAACTTTCGATAATAATATCAACTATAATTCAACTCCGAATAACTCGACCGAAAACCTATAATTTCTCGAGAGTTCAGAAGGGAGAAATGCTTACCTAATGCCTGTGGTCGTTTAGGATTCAATTTAGAGCAATTCCGACAACTTTTACTCGGCAGAGTTCCGGTATGCCGAGCGAATTTTTGAGAAATAACTCCGTAGTAATGCTTCCCGTAGGCCTAGAACTCGTTACCCAAAGTTAATTTACGTTTGGATGGCGTTTGATAGCGTAATTGAAGAAAAACTACTAAAACTTGCGTCTCCTCTTGTTTTTGGCCGAGAGAAATATTGCAAATTCCTTGGAATTGAACGAAGGGGGTATATATATAGGCACGGGAGGTGGCCTAGGGACGCTTCTCGCTGACCAAGGTTCCACAGGACATGTCGCGCCGTGCCTCCCAGGGTTCTAGTGGGCCTGGCGCGCCTCGCTGCCCAGTGCACAGCCGGCTGGCGCGTCGCTCCTCCCAGGGTTCCAGTGGGCCTGGCACGCCGCGCTGCCCAGTGCACAGCCGGCTGGCGCGTCGCGCCTCCCAGGGTTCCAGTGGGCCTGGCGCGCCGCGCTGCCCAGTGCACAGCCGGCTGGCGCGTCGCCTGGCCCCTCGCGGCTAGTCTCGCCCGACCCTGCTTCCGAGGCTCTTCTCACACGCGTCAGCTCTCCTTAATCATCACAAATCCAAGCGTACACCTACTAACCGATAACATTTTACGGGTTGGAACAATATGGTTTTCGTTCAAAGAAAAACAAACAACTATCACAAATGTAAACAAACCAAATTATATACTGTTTTTATTTAAAGAAAAACAAACAACTATTAAAAATATAAATAAACCAAATTATATACTATTTTCATTCAAAGAACAACAACTATCACAAATGTAAATAACCAAATTATATATTGGTTTCATTCAAAGAAAAATAAACAACTATCACAAATGTAATAAACCAAATTATATACTGTTTTCATTCAAAGAAAAACAAACAATTATCACAAATGTAAATAAACTAAATTATATAGTGTTTTCATTCAAAGAAAAACAAACAACTATTGCAAATGTAAATAAACCAAATTATATAATGCTTTCATTCAAAGAAAAACAAACAACCATCACAAATGTAAAAAAATCAAATTATATAGTATTTTCATTCAAAGAAAAACAAACTATGACAAATGTAAATAAACTAAATTATATATTGTTTTCATTCAAAGAAAAATAAACAACTATCACAAATATAAATAAATCAAATTATATAATGCTTTCATTCATCAATAAAAACAAACAACTATTACATGTCTTATAAACTCAATTTATATAGTGTTTTCATTCATAAATAACCAATTTATAACATGATCAGATTCAAAATAGATGAATTTTCTAAGAATTTGATGAAAACAAAAATTGATAACCTAATTTTGTGAAACCAAAAAAGGGTGCAATTGTTGATTTGAATTGAGAGAAATTGTATGTTTGCTATAGGAAGTACCAGAGTTTGCCAGCAAAAAGGATGTATTGATGGATTGAAGTGAGAGAGGAAAAAGATTGCAAAGATAGCGTAATAGAAAATAAAAAAAAAGGACATTTCTTTACGTGATAACCGATATTTATCTATCTTCCTAAAAAAGTGCAAAGATAACGCCGCAATTCCCACGAATCCTAAAAATATAAATTTGTCTAATCTGATTTCTTTTGTAATTAAATGCTAACTTATGAAAATAG
>JACEIK010003553.1:38766-51933 GCA_018107945.1 Datura stramonium | reverse complement strand
ATAAGTGCAAAACTTTTTTTTTTTAAAACTGACATTAAAAATATTTTAATGTATTAATAAATATTATTGTCATTTTATTAATAACAAAAATAAAAATATCTTTATTTCTGTCTGAGAAAAAAATAGATACTAACATTATTGCTTACGCCAATTTTATTTGCAAAATAACTATTCAATCTAAATTGAACATAAATTGTATAATTTGATTTATCTACAAAAAGTGATAAATAATTTTTTTACCGGACACAATCTTAAACTGTAATTCGTAAAACAAAAAACAAAAAAGAAAAAGAAAATTACCTCAAAAGTAGAGTTGTAGATTCTAGTAATAGGAATAAAAAGAAAAAGAAAATCAAATAAAGAGGAGAGAGGAAAAAGAAGGAAAGGGGAAGGAAAATCACTGAAAATGATACTAAAAGTGTTAGGAAAAATGATCAATTTGTTTCCTTTTCAACCAATGCACCCAATACTTGTTTGTGCCTATGAGTTTTCGTTCTTTTATTTGTTTAATTTTTATCAATTTAATATAAACATTTATGGATTCCACGTCAGAAGTAATGGGTGCTCGAGCATCCACGTGGGCCTATGTGGGTCCCCCCTGCCAATATAAAGATATAAGTAAAAAAATCATTAAAATTTCAACAAATATAAATTTTGAATCATCAAATTTAAAGCTTGTATCGACTGATAACGCACAATCACTATGACTACCAAGTATAAGTGCAATTTTTTTTAAAACTGACATTAAAAATATTTTAATGTGTTAATANGTATTAATAAATATTATTGTCATTTTATTAGCAAAAAAATAAAAATATCTTTATTTCTATCTGAGAAAAAATAGAAACTAGCATTATTGCTTACACCAATTTTATTTGCAAAATAACTATTCAATTTAAATTGAACATAAATTATATAATTTGATTTATCTACAAAAAGTAATAAATAATTATTTTACAGGACACAATCTTAAACTTTAATTCATAAAACAAAAAAAAATAAAAAGAAAGAAAAAATTACCTCAAAAGTAGAGTTGTAGATTCTAGTAATAGGAATAAAAAGAAAAAAAAGAAATCAAATAAAGAGGAGAGAGGAAAAAGAAGGAAAGAGAAAGGAAAATCACTAAAAATGATACTAAAAGTGTTAGCTGTAGGATCTGATCCTGCGACATAAAGGCCAAAATGAAAAATTTGTTTCCTTTTGAACCAATGCACTCAACACTTGTTTGTGCCTATAGGTGCTCTTTCTTTTATTTGTTTAATTTTTATTAATTTAATATAAACATTTGTGGATTCCACGTAAGAAGTAATGGGTGCTCGATCACCCACGTGGGCCTATGTGGGTACGCCCCTGCCAATATAAAGATATAAGTAAAAAAATCATTAAAATTTCATATCTGACTGATAACGTACAATCACTATGACTACCAAATATAAGTGCAAAATGTTTTTTTAAAAAACTGACATTAAAAATATTTTAATGTATTAATAATTATTATTGTCATTTTATTAACAAAAAAAATAAAAATATCTTTATTTCGATCTGCGAAAAAAATAGATACTAGCATTATTGCTTACACCAATTTTATTTGCAAAATAACTATTCAATTTAAATTGAACATTATTATATAATTTGATTTATCTACAAAAAGTAATAAATAATTTTTTTACAGGACACAATCTTAAACTGTAATTCATAAAACAAAAAACAAAAAATAAAAAAGAAAGAGACAATTACCTCAAAAGTCTAAGAGTTGTAGATTCTAGTAATAGGAATAAAAAGAAAAAAAAGAAATCAAATAAAGAGGAGAGAGGAAAAAGAGGAACGGAGAAGGAAAATCACTGAAAATGGTACTAAAAGTGTTAGGAAAAATGATCAATTTGTTTCCTTTTCAACCAATGCACCCAACACTTGTTTGTGCCTATGGGTGCTCGTTCGTTTGTTTGTTTAATTTTTATCAATTTAATATAAACATTTATGGATTCCACGTCAAAAGTAATGGGTGCTCAAGCACCCACGTGGGCCTATGTGGGTCCGCCCCTGCCAATATAAAAATATAAGTATAAGGATATAAGTAAAAAAATTATTAAAATTTCAATAAATATAAATTTTGAATCATCAAATTTAAAGCTTATATCGATGATAACGCACAATCACTATGACTACCAAGTATAAGTGCAAACCTTTTTTTTAAAGCTGACATTAAAAATATTTTAATGTANATTTTATTAACCAAAAAAATAAAAATATCTTTATTTTTATCTGGAAAAAAAATAGATACTAGCATTATTGCTTACACCAATTTTATTTGCAAAATAACTATTCAATTTAAATTGAACATAAATTATATAATTTTATTTATCTACAAAAAGTAATAAATAATTTTTTTACAAGACACAATCTTAAACTGTAATTCATAAAACAAAAAACAAAAAAAAAGAAAAAATTACCTCAAAAGTCTAAGAGTTGTAGATTCTAGTAATAGGAAGAAAAAGAAAAAACATCAAATTAAGAGGAGAGGAAAAAAGAAGGAAAGGGGAAGGAAAATCACTGAAAATGGTACTAAAAGTGTTAGCTGTAGGATTTAATCCCACGACATAAAGACCATAATGACCAATTTGTTTCCTTTTCAAACAATGCACCCAACACTTGTTTGTGCCTATTGGTACTCGTTCTTTTATTTGTTTAATTTTTATCAAGTTAATATAAATATTTATGAATTCCACGTCAGAAGTAATGGGTGCTCGAGCATTCACATGGGCCTATGTGGGTCCGCCCCTGCCAATAGCCCCACTGAAAATATTATAGTAGCATTTTACATGCAAAATATATTAGAAATATTGTTGCAATTTTTAAGATAAATACGTGAAAAAATTATTGAATTTTAGTAGTATACTTGATTGACTATTTGAATTTTTACCTTATTGATGAGGGTTCGATTTCCTACCTTGTAATCCCTTTCTCTGCACCTGTTTTTTTTTCTATTTTTTTATAAAAATAATTCTCTAAGAGATAATCTAATTTCCTATATTTTTTCACTTTAAAAGCTAATATTTCGTTCTAAATATTATTATAGTTAGGGAACATAACACATTTTTGCTTTTAAGTTAATTGGTAAACTCTGCTTTTAGTCTTGTGATGTATGACTCAATATAATTCTCCTTTTATTAGTTAAAATGTGCGTTTTTGGTCACCACAAAGAAAATATGTTATATTTGACTATTCATATAACTGAATTACCATAAAATATAAAGTAACAATACTTTAACAAATCACATGAATAATAAAATAGTGAAACAATTAAAAGGTATGATAATTTGTGAGTATTCACTGACAAAGGAAATAAAAGCACATAATTAATAAATTAAAATTTTAGTATGCTTAGTCAAATATCATAAGGACAAATGAGAATTTATAACTGAATTAAGGAGCAAAAGTACTATTAATCCTTATAGTCTTTTTTCCCTTTTTATTTTTTATTTTTTGAACCATTCACTCTGGCTATACTAACCCGTAGTGATGGGGGGTTTTGGCATGAACCCTACCCGTCTATATAAATTCCCAAAAATATACACGGAGGAAGATATACACCTTAGCCTCTATGATACAACGAAGAATGAGTGAGCTCATCCTTGAGAAGAAATTTAAATAAGTACAATTAAATAAATGAGAGGACTCCTCTCTAATGTTACATTTATGATAGATGATTTGGCAGCAAAATGAAAAAGAGAAGATAGTCCAGGAGGAATTTAGCCATGTTCAAAAGTGAAGTGGCCTTTCTTGGTTTTGATCTTGAAATGAGTGTATCCTCTTTGATCATTCTTCATGAAAGATTTAACACCCTTAGGTAAAGGAATAGCTTGGATGAAGAATTTTTCTTCTCTTATATGAAGCCCAATATTAGCTAAATAATCTTCCATGAAGTTCGCCTTTCTAAATCAATGTTGGAGACGACATCTTTCTTGCCTTAAAAGCTATCTAACCACCTGAATATGTGCTTGGAGTTGGTTTGGAATGTTGTGGTTGCCACTAATCATGTTCACAAGAAAAAGGGAATCAGATTCAATGATAAGATCCTTAAAATCATTATCAATGCACCATTGAAGACCCTTTAGCAGAGACAAATATTCTAATTTATTGTTACTACATGTATCAAAGTAAGAATAGAATGCCATAATCCTCCTCCCTTTGTAGTCTCTAAGTATGCCACTTCCTGCTGCATCTCCTGGATTGCCTTTGCAACATCCGTCGGTATTAAATTTCATGGTAAACTGGACATGATTTATCCATTTAACTAGCTTGATATCAATTTGTGTTTGGCCTTTCTATCTTGTCACACATATCAAATCAGTTGAAGTTAACCTTTAGCAAAGGAAATTGACGGTTAAGAATAAGACTTACCAACCAATTAATCCGAGAAGTAATGTTAGGAATAGACATCTTGATATTCTCATATCTATGCTTGCATCTCCCTTTTCATATTTCCCAACAAACTACTGATGGAAGACATTGAAATAGTAGCTCCTGCATTTTGTTTTTGGTTTTAGAAATCCACCAGTGAATAAGCATGGCCCAAATGGAAGCTTTTTGGTAATAAATGCCATATGAATTGCAATAAAATTCCCAGATTGCGGCCATTTTTCCAGAGCAGAATAAGCGATCTAAAGTTTCCTGATGGTATCTTCTACAACAACTACATTTTGATGGTCTATGAATGTGAAATTTGGTGATAGCTTCATCCGTAGGAAGTTTATTATTGAGAAGTCTAAGCATAACAAAGGATACTTAATAAGGTAATTTAGAATGCCTATCTTGATAGAGGTTAAAGTCTGATTCCTAATGGCTCTAAGACTTCTCCAAGCGCTATTGCAAGAAAAATCTCCAATAGGATCCACCACCCATACAGGATAGTCATTCTTGCCATGTTCAATCTTGATATTCATGATATGTTGACAAAGCTGCATAGGTAGTAAGCGAGAAAATTTTTGCTCATTCCACTTTCCATCTTCTAAAAATGTAGAAACTTTTAAGTGTTTTGGCCTGTAACCCTTTGGTAGTAGGTTGGCAATGGCCCCAAGTTCTGTCCAATTGTCCCACCAGAAGGAAAGTTCACCTTTACCAATCTTCCAAATAATAAATTTTCCACACTCGCTTCTGCTATCAATAAGTGTCACGACTCGAACAGAGGTCCGGGTCAAGACATGGGACAAAGAACCCCGAGAGGCTCCAAGTCGACCCATGAAATGAACATAGCATCTAAGCTCAATATTTTAAATGCAGAAATCTAACATATAACATAGCGGAAGTCTGAAAATCTCATAACATCTGAACATTTGAATATGTTACACAAGTCTGAAGCTAAATACATACTATGTCTGATAAGCCATTACTACTGACGAGTTGATGGGACAACACCCCAACTAACTCACTATAGTATGAAATTGAAAATACTGAATATAACTGATAAGAAGGGCCCTCGAAAGATGAGAATTCACCAACTCTGACTGGGAGATGCTAACACTGAAGATCTGGCTAGAGGCAACATTGAGCCTGTATCATGAACGATACAACATAGAGTATCATGAACGATACAACATAGAGTATGCGGTCAGTACGTGAAATATACCGAGTATGCAAGGTAAGTAAAACCGCTAAGTAAAATCAAAGATCATGCATATCATAAAACATTTCATCATAAGAGTCTGAGAGTAGGGCTTGCATGCTATTATCTGAAAACATGACTTAGACATAATTGAATATCATAACTGAATCGAATGACCCAAAACTGAAAATTGATAATAATAAGTAAAACTGAACACTGGGTCAAACCTGCTGAAAACATAATATCATGATTGATGATCATACATAACTGAAATCATGAGGAACAATGGGAGACTCGTCATATAATTGACATTACCACGATAGAGCTTACGTGGTCCCGACTATTACACTCAAGTAGATAGAGTTGTCCAAAGCCTTGTCAGGGCTAAGGACGTTATCATGATATCGATATCAAGCTGAAGACCCCTTGGGGTAGGGAAAGCTCACAAGAGAGGTCACAAATAATTTGAACATACCTATGTTGGCACGTAGTTCTGAGGCATAGGGTTGACTGACCCTTAGCCTACTCGGTGCTAGACACTACTCCCAAAAATATGCATATGCTCTCCATCATTTTTTTAATGAAGCTGACCATCATCTAGTGACGAAGTTGAATCATGACATGACATACATATTTTGAAAACATAACATGAAGAGCCTTAGCTCAAACCATACCACAAGCTGAACAAGAGTGTGAGTCTAGACTCTAAAATCACATGGTAAGCTAATAACATGAAATTTAGATAAATCCTGAAACATACTTGATTGTATGGGCTTGCGTAATACTTAAATATGCTTGAAATAGACTTTGATTACTCAAAACATGAATATAGACATGGATAATTCGTAATCGTACTTTCATCATGAACATCTCATCATTACTAGAAGCATAGATCATAATCTCATCTTTTCATAAACTTTCATAGATGGGCATATTATTTTTAAGACTTTGAAATTATAATTTGTAATTGAAAATATTATAAAATATACTCATGAATCATAATTCAACATTTGAAACATGCATAGAGAATACCCATGACAGCTACTTAGAGAATTCACAAGTTGGGTTAAAATCCCACAGATTCATCAACTTAGAAATCATATGAAATTAAAGAGGGGTTGGGCATGGGAGTGGATGAATACACTCATTCATAACTCTACATACCTGGGTAAATCAGATTTACACTTCCTCTTGAAAGCCCAAAGGAAATTGGCAAGAAATTTGAGAAAATCTTCAAGATTTATCTCTAAGGAAGAGCTCTAAGTTGCATGCATGGAGTGGGAATGATTAGGATAGGTAAAACTCTTCTAACAGGGCTTAGAATGACATAGTTTAGGTTTTAGAAACTTATAAATTATGAAAAATCCCTTACTAAATTTACCGAAAAAATCATATTGCCAGTCCCAATGAGGGACTGGACGACTCGTCGTCAAGGACCACGACTCGTGGTCTACTCTCGTTGCCAGCACTGGAAGCTTATCATCACTAGTCACCATGACTCGTGGTGTGCCCAATAACTTGTGGTGACTAGTTGTTAGGAGCACTGTAAAACCTTCAACCTTCGAATCAAACTCCTGACCACGGCTAACATAACGACTCGTGGCCTCACCCGTGGTCAACCCCCAACCCAAAACTCCAATCAAGTCCACCCTCCACTCTAAGAGTCACCTAATGACTCGTGGTGCACCTCACGGGTAACTGGATGACTTGTCCTGTGACCTGGTGCAGAAAATTCTATTTTCTCTGTTGCAACCCTCGGGTCTGATCTTAGAGTTTTCAGGATATTACAGTAAGTCTCTTCCATACATAAGAGTCACCATTAGCCCATTTTTTGGAGACAACATAAGATCTGCTGCAATATTTAATTTCCAGAAAACTTCTAAGTAGTGAGCATTTTGTTTTAACATTCCACCAGTTCTTTGATGCAAAAGCATCACAGAAGCTTTGAATTGATCTAAATCCATCACCACCTTCATTAGTATGGAAACACAACTTTATCCATGCTATCCAATGATATTTCTTTTTCCCTTCTATTTCACCCCAACAGAAGTTAGCAATACTCATTTCCATATGTACAATACAAGTCTTAGGAGGTTGCATCACAGAGATAATATGCAAAGGAAAAGAAGAAAGAACTGCTTTAATGAGCACAACCTTCCTCCCAAAAGAAAGTGTTTTGTCCTGCCATTTATTAATTTTGTTGGCTACTTTGGCAACAAGCTCATTGAAATAAATGATTTTCTTTCTACCCATGTAAATAGGACATCCCAAATAGTTAAAGGGTAGAGGATGATGAACAAAGCCAGTTATGAGTTTGATTTGCTGAATGAAGTTCATAGAAGCTTTAGGATGAACAATGAAGCTAGATTTTTTCTTATTTACTAACTGCCCAGATATTTTCTCATAATGACCAAGTCAATTGATCATCATGGTCATAGACGCTTTATCTCCAGAACTAAATAGGATAGTGTCGTCAGCATAGCACAAATGTGTAATAGGAGGGCTGTTTATGTGAGAGTGAAAGGGAACAAACTTGTCATTGTTGAGCTGATCCATAATTCTCGACAGAAGTTCAGAACTGATAATGAAATGAGAAGGAGATAGGGGATCTCCCTGTTTAAGACCTCTTGTAGATTTGAAGAAACCATGCATAGAACCATTTATGTTGATAGAATGCCCTATTATTGGAAATCATTCTCCATATCATATCATTTCATTTATCAGAGAATCCTATTTGTTTAAGCACTTGACAAAGAAATATCCAAGGTACTCCGCCATATGCTTTGGTCATATCTACCTTTAAAGCAAGATTAACATCAGGGTCATATTTACTCATATTATGAAACATCTCTTGAACCAAAGTAATATTCTCTGTTATGGATCTTCCTTTTAGAAAACCAGTTTGATTTGTAGAAATAATTTTGTCCTAATAGTAGAAAGTCTACCATTGAGGATCTTAGAAAGTATCTTACATGAGAAGTTTCTTAGACTAATAGGTCTAAGCTCTGTAAATTCCTGTGGAGATTTGACTTTAGGAAAAATAACAAGGCATGAATGAGCAATAGGCTTGATGATTCTGCCTCCATGGAAGAAATCCAGCACCATACTATAAAGATCTTCAGAGATTATATCCCAACAATGATGGTAAAAATTACCTGACATGCCATCAAGTCCGGGAGAGCTGTCTTTACTCATTTAGAAGACAACCTCTTTAAGCTCCCGCATAGAGGGAAGGGCACATAACATATCATTGTCTTCTTTTGTGACCTTCCTTGGGATCAGTTGAAGGTTGGAGAAGTCCCTGTTAAGATAATCATCTGTGAATATCTTCTAAAAGAATTTGACAGTGTCCTGGCCAATTTGATCATTGCCTTCAATCCATTTCCCATTTTCATTCTTGATCTTCCTCAAGGTTAGTCTTTGCTTTCTGGAAGTAATGATAGAGAGAAAAAGTTTAGTGTTTAAATCCCCTCCAGTATGCCATTTGATCCTTGATTTCTGTTTCCAAAAAGCTTATTCAGTTTTGTAGTGCCTAATAAGCTAAGTATTGGCCTTATTAAGATGAATCATATTGGAGGTGGAGTTATCTTGAAGACATAAGTTTTCAAGCTCATCGACCTATTTTTCCTTATTCTTGGTCATCTCAAAGATATCTCCAATAGTGCTCTTAGACCACCACGAGAGCTTGCTACTAGTATTCTTCAATTTCAAATAAAATTTCCACATAGAAGACCCTACAACTAGAATTTGCCATGCCTGTTCAATGATATCCAGAAAGTCAGGCCTGTCAACCCAAAAATTCAGGAATTAAAAATATTTAGGAGAGTCAGATGTGTTGGAGCCAACATAAATGAGAAGAGGAGCATAGTCGGAGCCAGCTCTCAGAAGATGTGTAACACTAGTATCATTGAATCTGCTAAGCCACTTGTAATTGGTGAAGGCTCTATCTAACCGTTTCCATATCCTATCTTCTGGGACCCTATGATTACACCATGTGTACATGGATCCAATAAAGCCACTATCATGAAGTTCACAGTCTCCCATGCACTTAATGAAGTTGAAACTTTTCCCCAGTCTATGAGGTCTTCCACCTTTAGTTTGAATTGGTTCAGTAATACAGTTGAAATCACTAACCACCATCCATTCTTTATCATAAGATGATGCCATATGTCTAAGCTCTTCCCAAAGAGGCTCTCTAAGAGGAAATTTGCATTTAGCATAGATAGTTGTCAAAAGAATAGTATCCTCTTCTTGAGTCGATAAGCAACTTATATGTTGTTTGGTATAAGAAACAATAGAGCACTCTAAGTGTTCCTCTTAGAAGATCCATATTTTGCTGTTGCAATTTCAGTAGGCAAAGTGATATCCTAGTCACCTTCTATATTTGTCAATCTTTTTCACCTTATAAAAAGGTTATTGGATTGCCATGATATCAATGTTGTGTTGTCTTTTGAGCTATTGAAGTCTTTTCAAGAAGCTTTTAATTCCCGTTATATTCCAGCTAAGTGTCTTAATCATGAAAAAAAAATTAGCTTTGTTTTTTGCAGCCTTGCCAGGTATGTTTCCTCTGCCCCTCCTAGCGGTCATGGTGCCTCTAGGTGAAAGGTGTGCTCTATCAGTGATATCTCCAAAGGCCTAGTTGACGTTATGATCATCATCCTTTTGACCATTAGAAGATTTCACCAAATTTTCAGCTGCTTCATCACTCTCAATAGTACCCTCCTCTAGGATTTCATATTCATCTTCATAGGTGCTAGATCCCTGACCTGAATTTGGACTGTAGTCTTTGTTAGAATCAGCACCATCTTCATGTTCACTATCATTATCCTTCTCCTTTTTATATAAGAAGCTTTCATCTGCTATGCTTTGATATTTGATAGTAGTTGTAGAGTTTCCTGTAACATTGAATTGTTTGTTAGAGCTTTGAGTGTTATCTATCTGTTTGCCTTGACTTTTATCAACATTTATTTTCTGTCCATTTCTTGCAAGCTTGGTTGTATCCTCATGGGTATCTGAATCATCTCGTAATATTTAGTTATCTTATATCCTGCTAGTGTTAACTTTATCAGTCTATTTTTTGTTCTGCTTGATATTCGTTTTTTTGTAGATGATCTTTGTTGGCTTGCGCTAATCTTGCTGCTTCCTCCCTCTATCTAGCTTTTTTTCTTTCCCTTTTCTCTCTTCTTTTTTGATTGTACCTTCTTGCCTTAGCTTCCTTGTTATCATATGTAGTCTATATAATAGTCCTGCTTAGACATCTCCTTAGTACTTTGATGCTCTTGTTTTTAGGCCTGTTTTGTGTCTTGGTGTTATTTTGCTTTGCCTTCTCCTTATTTTTTTGTTGTTGGACTTGTTTTTGAGCTTGTGATTCCTTGGACTGATTGTATTCCACACCAGGTTGCTTGGATTTATCTCTGTTTTCTATCGTCGTCCCTTTCTCAAGTTTGTTTCCCTGATCGCTGTGGGCGCCTTTCTCAATCTTGGAGCTGCTACCTGTTTCATAGTTGCCTTTGTTGGTCTTGTTCCCTTTTCTTTTCACAGTTGTGAAATCATCCTCCTGATCTTTATCTGTCGCATTGATTTTTTCCTATTCCTTGTGGGTCTTGGCTTTGCTTTGTCCAACTTTAGTTGGACATATAGTTTCAGAGTGACCCTGCAATTCACAAGAGGTGCAGTAACCAGGAGCATTTTCGTATTAGATATCAAGTCACACACCATCCTCTCCCCCTTCTAATCTGTTAAAACCTATCCAAATTTGATCGAGTCTTGGTTTTAAGAGGTCAATTTCCACTTTGATTTTGGCGACATTGCCTCTCTTCTTAGAGTATGTGGCCATGTCTGGGGCAATAGCAGTACCAACATCCGCATCAAGTCTATGTAAAATATCCCATCGGAAAAGATTCCACGGTAGCTTATGAATCAACGCCCAAAACCGGAACAATAGTGATCTCGATTTAGGATTTAAAATTAGGGGTCCATCTAAGGACCTTCATAGAAGAATCCCCAAAATAAATGAAATGTTTGAAATCTATCTCATTAGTGAAATCAATATAGATATGTTTTGAATCGACATATGCAATCTTAATAGTTCACTTTAGGTGGAATTGACTGATGAACTTTTTCCTTAGGTCTTTCGTAGAGGGTCTCCCTTTGTAAAACTTTTGGACTATTGTCATTCGACAATCTTGTGCAAGGTTAATAAAATAATTCTAAGCACTAAAACAAATGACAGGTTTTCCCAAATGTGTACCTCGCCTCATATCAAGGGGGGTCATATTAGCTGGGGGACTGTGGTCTCTTGAACTGCGATAGAGAAGGTAGGTTAGGATACAATTGGGGTGTTGACTCGATTTTGTTTCCGTTCCACACCTTCTATCCCCTTGTCTAGTTGTTGTTGAGCTGAGTTGTTTTGAGTAGGATGCTTTTCACTTTCGGAATTCTCATCCCGTTCCTGATGTTCCGAGGTGGTGGTGTCAGTAATATCAACTCGTAGATGTTCTTGAGGTCTCGTCTTTGTCAAGTTAGGTCGATAAAAATTGCTTGAGATTTTAGGGAAACAACCCTATGCGAATGAATTTGTGATGTTGTTGTGGGGAGTTGGATATTAGAGGTTGGATTGGTGTTAAGTTGGTTAGTAGTGGGATTGGTGCTGCTCAGATTATTGTGATTTTGTGGGTTTTCCGGTGGGGTGGACTGAATAAGGGTGTTGGGTGTGCTTAGTTGTCGACATCCCATTGAATTTATTGCCCATAGTTATCGTTGGAATGGGAGGTGCAGCTGGTTCGGGGGGAGCAGGGGTGGTATGAGGTAAAATCAATAGAGAGCATTGTCGTTAGAGAGAGAAAAAAAGCTAATGCTAGCAAAATCTTAACATTGTATGAAAAAAAATCTTCTTATTAATCACCTACTAACACAGTACAATGTTCCTACAAAACATCAACTTTCTAGTCCCATTTAGGGCTAAAAAGTTATACATATCATAATGTCACATAAATCATCTAATTTATAATATTATTACAGAAAAATTAACAAAACTAATTTTATAACAATAAAATCTCTAACTTTCAGTAATTTTCTTAAAGTCGTTTTGACTATTTTCCCATAAAAATTTGTCCGTAAGTTTCAATTCTAATTTTAAAACTCAAAAAGATGTAAATAAATTACCCATGATCTTATTTGACTTTAAACTTTGTATAAACGAATTGGCCAACCACCAATTACCAAAAAAAAGGGAAATACTAGGTAGTAATTTTTCTTTTCTACATTATCATTGTAATTTAACTTGCGATAACATATTACTTACACTACAAAAAACTGGCAGAAAAATGAGGGTCAGGTACCGACGGACAGCGTCGATCCAAAAAAATCGTTGGAATAACGACTCTGTCGATCGGTTTATCTCATTTTTAATTATTTTATTAATATAAAAACTATGTCCATAGGTTATTCACTCATTATTTTTTGCGGATTTTTTCGCAAAATAGATAACCAACGGATATAGTCGATATATACTAAAAAAATAAAATATTTTAACTGGCCGACGGACATGGTCATTTTCTTTATAT
>JACEIK010003553.1:0-37822 GCA_018107945.1 Datura stramonium | reverse complement strand
ATATTAATTCAACAATTTCATCAAAATTTGACTTACTTTTGGAGGATGTTTGTTGGATAATTAGTAACCATTAAATAATAAAATTTAATTATCAATAAAAATTAATTAATTTAAATTTATATGTATAATCTAAAATATCTTTATTTTTTAGATGAATCATCGTCTGTGGATGTATGATAAAACTAATGCAAATCGTGGGGACATGAAAGATGAATTTGTTGAAGGTGTTAGAAGATTTATCAACCATGTAATGTCGCTATACCCTTTTCAAACTGATGGATTGATTAGGTGCCCTTGTAAGCGATGCAATTGCATGAAGTTTTTTAAACCTTATAAAGTTGTACTTCATATTTACCGTTATGGGTTTAAGCCTAGATATTTTATGTGGACTGATCATGGTGAGACTGATGGAGAGAATGGTATATTTTATAATTTCATCGGTGAAAATAGTAGGTCTACATATGATCAAAGTAGTGCTCAACATGAGAGAGTGCATGAAATGGTCAATGATGTGTTCGGGATACAATATGGGATGGAACCCCAATAATATTTCGTAGAAAACTCCCAATGAAGAAGCAATACGTTTCTACGAACAACTAGAAGAGGCTAGTCGTCCACTATGTGTAGGGAGTCCGCATTCTGAGTTGTCCGTTGCAGTTAGACTAGTCAATATCAAATCAGATTGGAGTGTTCCTCAAACTGCTATGGACTCTATGGTTGGTCTTTTGGGGGAACTCGTTAACCCTGAGTTGAACATATCTAAAAAATTTTATCAGGCAAAGAAATTGGTTTCCAAGTTATGATTGTCGTATGATAGAATTCATTTTTGTGAAATGGTTGCATGTTGTTCTATAAGAATGATGGAGATCTAGAAAATTATAAGTTTTGTGGACATGCTCGTTTTAAGAAAACTCCTGGTGGGAAGATGGTTCCAGTTAAGGCGATGCATTATTTACCTCTTATACCTCGATTAAAGAGGTTGTACGCATCGATGAGTTCTGCTCCGTATATGAGATGTAACCGTGAGAATAGAAGGACTCCTGGTGTTATGTCTCATCCATCAAATGGAGAAGCTTGGAACATTTCGATAGAACTTATCCTGGATTTGCTAATGAACCAAGAAATGTTAGATTAGGCTTGTGTGCCGATGATTTTACACCATTCTATGTTTCTGCTAAACCCTACTCTTGCTGGCCTGTATTCCTTACTCCGTATAATCTTCCACCTGAAATGTGTAAGACAAGTCCCTATATATTTCTAAGTTGTATTATTCTGAGTCCCCGTAATCCAAAAAGTTTGATTGATGTTTATCTACCACCTTTGATAGATGAGTTAAAACAATTGTGGTCTGAAAGTGTTGTGACTTATGACATATCAACTGAGCAAAATTTTCTTTTGTGTGCTTGTTTAATGTGGACTATAAATGATTTTTCGGCGTATGAGATGCTGTCTGGTTGGATGATAGCTGGAAAATTAGCTTGCCTATATTGCATGAAAAATAGTAAAGCATTCACATTAAACTATGGCCGTAAAAATTTATGGTTTGATTGTCACCGTAGGTTCTTGCCAGTGGATCACGAGTTTAGAAGAATGAAACATGCTTTCCAAAAGAATAAGGTTGAAAATGATTTGCCACCTCATAGTTTAATGTTATATTTATGATTTGACATGTTTATTGCCATTTTTACAGGTTTCATCCGGGAAAAGAAGTTGAAAATGCTATAAGGGAGAGCCTTCGGAGGATATATGATCGACCTTATCCGAGTTGGATTGAAATACCACATTGGGTTCGACATGCCATGTTTAATGAGTTTAAGGTATATAAATGAATTATTATTTCGTAAAATTCTTCTTTGACCCGTGATTACTATATATCATCTAATACTGCTGATCATTGATTACATACATTGTGTACTTGGCTTCCTCATCAGAATAAGAAGATAGCCATGAACTTTGAGAGGAAGGTAGTTTAAGGATGTCAGATTGGTTTAGGGATGCAAGATTAAAGAACAAGAGGCCTGAATGGATGCTACCTCATCTTTTCGAAGAGATTCAGAGATATTGGAGCACGCTTGAATTTAAGGCAAAGTGCGTGTAATTCCCCAGAAGCCCTAAGATCAGACCTCGGAGTTGAAATGGAGAAAAATGGAAATTCAGCACTAGGTCACAGAATGAGTCGTTCTGTAACCCGTGGGGTAGACCACAAGTCGTGAAGTGACTCGTGGTGAGGTGCTGGACTTGAGTTGGAAAATTATAGACTGCGGTCACCAGGGGCATGACCACGAGTCATGGTCAGACCCCACGACTCGTTGAGTCAGCCGTAGTCAAGATTGGCTAAGAGTTGGTGATTTTTGGGCAGTGAAGACCACGAGTCGTGGTCACCAATAACGACTCGTACAGTGTCCCATGATGAGCCCTAGGGAAATGTTAGCAGTGTACTCTACGACTGGTGGCCACGAGTCGTGGCCTTGGATGAAGACTCGTCCAGTCCCTCGTGGGGACTAGCAGTCAGTTATTTTCTGCGAATTTAGTAAGGGCTTATCCTTAGTTCCTATTATCCTAAGTCCTAAACAACATTTTTAAAGCTATGAACAGTGAGTATTAAGAAAGTCAAGTTCATTCTAGACTATGCCTACTCACGCATGCAAAATTAGAAAGCTAAGGAGGTGATCAAGCTTAATTCCTTCAAGTTTTTCCTCAATTTTTCATTCGGGAAATCAAGAGAGTGGTGAAATCAGTCTATCTCAGGTATGCAAGGTTATAAATGGGTGAATTTGTTCATACCCATGCCCAATCTCTCTCTAATTCATGAAATTCTATTGATAATTATATGGGTTTTTATCCCAATACTTATGAAATCCTTATGATCTATCTATGGGTTAATTCCTCTCATGTATAAATTCATGTTTTACGAATCATGGGCAGATTTTATAACTATTTAGTTTTAAATTTTTCTACAAAATTGTGCCTAATTATGTATGCTTCACGATAAATAAAGTTATGATTCTACTTCGATTTTGATGTTAATTAACCCATTATAATTTATGGCTTATGATATGATTTCTCTCAAGTACATATCATAAATTTAGAAATATCAAGTATATACATGTTTTACAAGTATGCATGGATTTCATGATTTACGGATTAATGGCTTTTGGCCAATTCATGGGCCCTTGTTCATGGATAAACATGTAGTTTAAATGGGGATCAATAATGATGTTATTTATTTGTCCATGAATTTTATGAATGATGTTACGGTAACTATACGAGCCTAATGTGCATATTTTTGGAAGTAGTGTCTAGCACCGAGTAGCCCAACGTTCAAAGGATTATGCCGATGTCTCAGAACTACGTGCCACTTTAGGTTTATTTTTATATGTAATTCAATGTTAATGGATCCCCTCTTCGTGATATCACACACTGCACGTCCCTTGCCTGGCAAGCACAGGAAGACTCTACCCACTTGAGTGAGATAGTTGGGGCATCATGTAAAGCTTACCATGATGGTGTCGGTTATGACGAACCCTCCCACTATTCCTCATGATTTATGTATGATTATGATTATATACTTTGGCTCAAGTCATGTTTAATAAAGCTTTTCTCTCGTGAGTATGATTATAAATGATTTACAAATGTTTTGGAAAACCTTGAGCCTTATGTTGCATTATGATATTWATGTTATGATCATGTTGTCCTACTCTTATGAACTTTTATGTATTTTAAATGTTTGTTTCATTTACCTTGCATACTCGATACATTTCACGTACTGACCGCATACTCTATGCTGTATCGTCTCATGATACACGTCTGAGGGATCTTTCTCAGCAGCATCCTTAGCCCCTGCTATCCCACTCAGACCTGTCCAACTAGCATCAGTGAGTCCTCATCCTTCGAGGATATTTAGTATTTGTGATTGTTATGTCTTTCTTCGATTTCAGACTTGTCCGGTTTAGTTGGGGGTGTTGTCCCATCAATCCATCAGATATGTTAGAGGCTTTCAAACTGTATGTAGTAATCATCTTGTCATGCATGATGTGAATTCCGGTTATGATGTTATGTTATGCTTAGACTCCACTTTAACTATTATGTTAATTCGTTCGCCTTTATTGATTGAATTAGCAATATATTCATGCCATGGGTCGATTTGGAGTCTCTCGGGGCTCCTTGTCCCCCGCGTCTCGATATGGGCCTATGTTTGGGTCGGGACTAACTTGGTATCAAAGCAATAGGTTTAGAAGTGTCCTAGGGTGTCTAAAAGCCAAGTTAAATAGTGTCTTTTTCATGGGTTTGGAGCGCGCCACACTTATGAAGAAGAGACTATGATACGTTTAGGAAATGTTCCTTCTTTCATGATTCTATCTCGTACCATGAGTTTGACTCTCTCGATTCCTCTAACTCGTGCTATACGTGTGTGTAGAAACATGTCTTCTCAGAATAACAACGGGAGTCAGTCAGCCCCACCAACTCCAATGGGTCCCATGCAAGTTACGGATGCAGAACTCGGGGCCACCCTCAGAGTGTTGATATGAGCCATGATCACCTAGCCTAACCAGCGGACTATTGCATCAGTGAACCCTACCGGAGAGGCGGCAGCTTCTAAGGTTCAAGAACTCACAAAGAGGAGCCCGTCTAAGTTTGGTGATTTGAATATGTGTGGAGAGTGTAAGGGGAAAGAAAGGAGGAACAAGAGGCCCAGGACCAAAAACATTGAGAGTTCCCAGCAAGGGTCGAGTAGGTTGAGTCGTTCTCAACCCCGTCAGAAGTCTCTAGCTCAAGTGGATACAAGCCTAGGGTGAGGGAGATTACTTACCCAGTTTGCGGGCACTGCGAGAAGAACCACCTAGGAAAGTGTTTGGTAGGTTCAGATGTTGGCTTCTGTTGTGTCCAGCCCAGTCATAACATAGAGATTTCCCTTCAGCCAAGCGAGACGGCCAGAGAGGCCGTGCCCTGGCCTCCCTTTCAGCAACCCCGTCCAGTTGTCCATCTTGCCAAAGGTGTGGTAGAGACCACCCGTGAAGGTATTTGATCGGCAAGGATGCTTGCTTCGGGTGAGGTAAGCCTGGTCACAAAATCAGAGATTTCCCTTCCGTTAGACCGGGTGACGGTGGATCTCGAGCCCCAGCTATCGGGTCTGCAACCCACCTATCTCAGCAGCACGGGTTACCAAGAGCAAGTCGCGGTCAACCTCATATGTAGTCTCAGGTATGCTATAAGCCTTCCTATCGAACCTACCATGATTGCTAGTTCCGAGAACTACTATACAAGGTACAAAATCCCTTTGTGTATTTAAATATGAGATTTATTTTGTGGAAGGTAGGGAATAGTAAGTGAAGGGCCAAGTCAGGTCTTAAGTTTTCTAGTAAAGGAGTTCTATAAATAACTTTTGGGGGTAATCAATCCATCCTCATTTAGATGTTTCCCTTATGTTTCGCTCGATACTATGCTCAACTCATGCTTATGTTCAGAACCCTAAGATGATAGGTAACCCCGTCAATCAGTGATCCCAATGTTACCCATTCAGCTTCATGTCATGACCCTCGTTATGTATATGAACTCATGTCTCTTAGCACGCTCAGCTCTATGAACTCAGTCCCTAAGATTTGCCCTACCGACTCATAATATCGTGCTACATCAGGTATATGCCCGACTTAGATTTCTTAAACAATCTGTGCTCATGATTCCCTTACTCTAAACCCTATGGATGTTCCCCCTGATGAAGATGATGGTTAAAATGGGTACGTTCAAGGTAACTTCCTATCCATGCCTTAGGTGCCGAGTATATAGAAGTCTAGGAAGTGCAGTTATTAGCCAAGCCTGGAAGTGTAACAACCGCCATGATCATTTTGTGATTTTTCATCCGTTTGCCTAGGTTGAACCTTTACGTATCTTTATTCTATTATTCATGACTTGCGGAGGTGGATAGCACTATTTTCGAGGTGATCTAATGAAGATCGGGTGAGATTTTCAATTTTGGAGGGTTTGAGGTTTGATGGGTATGACCAGGGTCAACATTTCAAGTTAACGAGCTTGAATTTGGGTTTTGGAAGCTCTGTTGGTTTCATATGGTGATTTATTACTTAGTTGGGTAGTTTGCATAGATCTTGAGGTGATTTGGGAGTGATTTGAACCTTTGTTGAAGTTATGAGCTTTGAGGAGGCTAAGTTTGACCAAGGTCAATTTTCGAACAAAACAATCTGTTGATGATCCCAATCGGTCCGAAATGGGTTTTATGATCGAATGGCGTATTTGGGTTGTGATCGGGTGATTTCGGATGAGTTTTGGGGGGGATTCAAACGTTTTGTGTGTCATTGTTTGGGATGGATCAGAATATTCCTTGGTGACCGATGTCAAAGCTAGGTAAGACGAGGATCCTATCTTGGTGAAGTTGAAGGAGGTCATTCAGGAGAAGAAGGTAGAGGTCTTCTCCAAAGGGGGAGATGGTATGCTTCAATATCAGGGTAGTTGGTGTGTTCTGGGTGTTGATGATTCGAGAGCTAGTTTGATTGCATGGGGTTCCATTGTCCATCATATCATACAGAGATACTCAATTTACTTTCTAGTTTTGGAGGTCATTTCAAAAGGGGCTTGGTACTCAGGTCAAGCTCAGTACAACATTTCATCTGCAAATCGATGGTCAGGTTGAGCGGACGATTCAGACTCTGGAGGACATATTGAAAGCATGCGTGATTGACTTCAAGGATAGTTGGGATGAGCATTTGCCTCTCATTGAGTTTTCATATAACAACAACTATCATTCTATCATTCAGCTGGTCCCATTTGAGGCTCTCTATAGGCGGAGATGTGGATCACCTGTTGATTGGTTTGAAGTCGGGGAAGCTGCGATGATAGGTCTAGATTCAGTCCATGAGGCCATGGAGAAGGTTCAACGTATAAGAGACAGGTTGAAAACAATTCAGAGTCGCCAAAAGTCCTATGCGGATGTGAGAATGAGAGAACTTGAGTTTGAAGTCGACAATTGGGTATTTCTAAAGGTGTCTCCCATGAAGGGAGTGGGGAGGTTCGAAAAGAAAGGGAAACTCAGTCCCCGTTATATTGGCCCATACCAGATTGTGCAATGGGTTGGCAGTTAGCATATGAGTTGGAGTTTCCCTTAGAATTAGCTTCAGTCCATCCAGTTTTCCATGTATCGCTCTTAAAGAAGTGTTTGGGTGATCTAGCTCTAGTTACTCCGCTGGACAGTGTCTATGTGAAAGACAACCTTAGTTATGAAGAGGTTCCGACGGAAAATATTGGATCGTCAGGTTCGAAGGTTAAGGATCAAGAAGTAGCTTCAGTTAAGGTTTCATGGAGGAATCAACATGTTGATGGAGCTACGTGGGGAGCCGAGGCAGATATGATGACTAAATACCCGCATTTATTCTCTTCTGGCTCAATTTCAACTTAAGGTGTCAGTTTCCTCCTTAATACTCTATTCAGTTTCATGTTCAGCTCATGTACCTCAGTTTTTTTCATGTAAGTAGATGTATGTGTGGTTCGGGAATTCAGTTCAACCATGTAGTTTGAATCGGAGTTAGTCATTCCGTCAGTTTTCAGCTAATATGATCAGTATTTGAATATAGTGATTGTATTTCTATGCTTTTCTATATGATTTCCGACATTTGAGGATGAATGTTCCCAAGGGGGAGATATTGTAATGCCCTGGAATCCCTAAGATCAGACCCGGGATTTGAAGCGGAAAAAATTGAAAATTTGGCACCAGGTCACAAAACGAGTCGTTCTGTGACCCGTGGAGTAGACCACGAGTCGTGAACTGACTCGTGGTGAGGTGTTGTACTTGAGTTGGAAAATTTTAGATTGGGGTCACCACGGGCATGACCATGAGTCGTGGTCAGACCCCACGACTCATTGAGTCAGCCTTAGTCAAGATTGGCTAAGAGTTTTTGGTGGTGAAGACCATGAGGGACGACTCGTATAGTGTCCTGTGATGAGCATTAGGGAAATATTGGTAGTGTACTCGACGATTGGTGTCCACGAGTCGTGGCCTTGGACGACGACTCGTCCAATCCCTCGTGGGGATTGGCAATTAGTTATTTTTTGCAAATTTAGTAAGGGCTTATTCGTAATTCCTATTATCCTAAGGCCTAAACTACGTCGTTTTAAGCTATGAACAGTGAGTATTAAGAGGGTCAAGTTCATTCTAGACTATTCCTACTTATGCATGGAAACTTAGAAAGCTAAGGAGGTGATCAAGCTTAATTCCTTCAAGTTTTTCCTCAATTCTTCATTTGGAAAATCAAGGGAGTGGTGAAATCAATCCATCTCAGGTATGTAAGGTTATAAATGGGCGAATTTGTTCACACCCATGCCCAATTTCTCTCTAATTCATGAAATTCTATTGATAATTCTATGTGGTTTTATCCCAATTCTTATGAAATTCTTATGATCTATCTATGGGTTAATTCCTCTCATGTATAAATTCATGTTTTATGAGTCATGAGCAGATTTTATAACTATTTAGTTTTAAATTTTTCTACAAAACTATGCCCAATTATATATGTTTCACGATAAATCAAGTTATGATTCTACTTCGATTTTGATGTTCATTAATCCATTATGATTTATGGCTTATGATATGATTTCTCTCAAGTACATATCATGAATTTAAAAATATCAAGTATATACATATCTTACAAGTATGCATGGATTTCATGATTTATGGATTTATGACTTTTGGCCAATTCATGGGCCTTTGTTCATGGCTAAACATGTATTTTAAATAGGGATCCATATGATGTTATTTATTTAGCCATGAATTTCATGAATGATGTGACGGTTACTATACGAGCCTAATGTGCATATTTTTGGGAATAGTGTTTTTGGAATAGTGTATAAGTGATCGAGCATCTCTAATGTTCAAAGGACTGCCGGTGTCTCAAAACTACGTGCCACTTTTTAGGTTTATTTATATATGTAATTAAATGTTAATGGATCCCTCTTCGTGATATCACATACCGTACGCCCCTTGCTCCGCAAGCACAGATCACTCTACCCACTGAAAGTGAGATAGTTGGAGCATTATGTAAGATTCTACCATGATGGTGTCGGTATGACGATCCTCCACTTTCCACATGATTTATGTATGATTATGATTATATACTTTGGCTCACTCCATGTTTAATAAAGCTTTTCTCTCATGAGCATGATTATAAATGATTACAAATGTTTTGGAAAACTCTTGAGCCTTTTATGTTGCATTATGATATTTATGTTATGATCAGTGTCCTCTTATGACCTTTTATGTATTTTAAATGTTTGTATTATTTACCTTGCATACTTCATACATTTAAATGCATCGACTGCATACTATACCGTATCGTCTCATGATACACGTCTGAGGGATCTTTTTCAGCAAAGACTTAGCCCCCGCTATCCCACTCAGCCTCGTCCAACTAGGCATCAAGTGAGTCCTCATCCTCCGAGGACATTTAGTATTTGTGATTGTTATGTCTTTCTTAATTTCAGACTTGTCTCGTTTAGCTGGGGGTGTTGTCCCATCAATCCACCGTTCATGTTAGGAGGCTTCTCAAACTCGTATGTAGTAATCAACTTGTCATGCATGTGAATTCCGATTCTAATGTTATGTGTTATGCTTAAGAACTTCCGCATTAACTATGTTAATTTCGCCTTTATTGATTGAGTTAGCTGTATGTTCATGCCATGGGTCGACTTGAGTCTTTGGGGTTCCTTGTCCTATGCCTGACAGCCTCGTGACACTCAATTCTTGGCTATCCACATTTTTGATTAATTATTTTAATCTTCCGAAAAAGTTTAAATGAAATAAAAAATATTCAAATTATTTAAAATATTTTGAAATTATTTTGGATATTATATTGATATTTTTCTAATTGAAAAAAATAAAAAATGTTTTTTTAAATATTTAATGAGTTTTTTTTATATTTATGATTTAAATATTTTAAAAGAAAAGCGTTAAAAAGGAAAAGAAAAAAAGGTCAACTTATATGTTATTATATTATTCATGTAAAAATAAGTATTTTATGTGAGTACATAGTTTAAATATAAATTTTAAGTCGATTCTAATTTAAACACTAAATTGATCTATTTTCGCAAATAAGTATGTTATTTTGTTTAAGTTCGAAAGCTTAATGAAATTAATCGATTAATATTTCATCTTGATTTTTATTATGCTTTACAAGAATGAAATGATTTTACAATTTAATGATTTCAAAGTTTTACCATTAATGCAATCTTATCAAAAAAATTGGTTAAAATTGAAATAAAATTAGTTTTGTTTTAAATTGCAATTATAGCTACAAATTGAGCCAAAAATCCGCAAATTTTCTCACCATGCTTATCTAATCCTTAGCTAATCCATGATTGCTACATAGGCAAGCACATGGATTGTGCTTTTTCCTATTAACCTCATCTGTTGATCAATTCTAATCCAATGGCTCCCCATTTTCCTTTTCTTTAATATATATTTATATACATATACATATATATATATATATATATATATATACATACATATGTATATATATATATATACATATAAATTTTTAATTATCATATTATATATATTATTATATTTATTATTCATTTATTGTTATTCCTCTTTTACTCCCTAAATCGTTCCGATCTTTCGATCAAACGGGTCCAAATTGATTGACTCCGCCTTCAAACCCGGTTTTTAATTCGACCCAAACCTGCCTACAATACTCAAATCACCCCTAATTCCCTAAGCCACCATTGTCGAATGTATCTTCACCAACCGGCTCATTGTCATCCCCACTGTTCTCTCTCTCTCTCTTCGCCGACTCTCCAATTCCTTGTTAGTCGACCACTGACTCCGACCAACTCCCGCCGCACCCCCTCTTTTCCATCCCCCCTTGAATAATTACTTGAATCTTACCACGGCTCATGGCTGCGCGAACCCCTAAAACCCTACGCGACCTCTCTCCCTCTGTCTGACCCATCACTCTGTCAAAGACCCGAAAAATCCGTTCATGACTTCATCCTTCTCCCGTTGTTGGCATGGAGCAGAGGAGCAGGTATGTTCTTCCCTCTTTATTTTCAAACTTTTCATCATTTTCTCCTCTACCTCACGCCTCTATCCCATTAGTGAATTGAGGATTCAAATTTGAATCCTCAGGTTTTGGGAATTTACTTTAAGAATCCCCAATCTCTCCTATAAAAGGAGGAGGGGTTGAAGGGGAAAAGAACGGGAAATTCACTAGGAAAAACATTCAAAAAACTGACTCAATTTCACTCAAGCACAGACACACACACGATACATCACCATATCAAAAAGGAAAAAAGAAGAAGAAAAAGCAGTAGATAGAGAAGCACAAGCACACAAAAATTAATTTCTTCCTTTCTTTTTTTCACTTTTGCTTTCTATTCCAATTGGACTTCCCCTTTACTTACTTTTTTTGTCTCTTTCGGAGTCGGATTCACTAGCCTGACGCTCGACCTCACAAAGAGTCGATCGCTGCTCAACAAAAGGTTAGTGTCATCCTTTTCGTTCTTATTCCGTGTCAAGAATAATTTTGATCGTGTGAGTATTCACTTGTTTATTGAAAAAAAATTATGTTTTAGTTCTAGTTTATCATGACTATTGTTTTATTAATAAATAAGTCACATATGAATCAAAGGAGAAGAAGAATGTCATGGTGCGTCGAGTATGTATTTGTAATTTAGTTGCTCATTTAAATTCCGTCTTAACTCTATGTTGATATTCTTTTTGCTACTACTTCCACTAAAATAAGCATATAAAATTGCTTGAGGTACTACATCACTTAAAGTAATAATTAAGAATCAATTTGAGGAGAATAAAATGTTACATGTATGCTGTTTCTGGTGAATTTTGTTCATGTTCTTAGTAAAAAATATGGATCAAGTTGTAATCACTACCAAGACCCTCTAGTCAGGTGTAGGCACATGCGGTGTTCCTACTAGCAACTATATAGACTATTTTAGGGGCGAATAGCAATTGCATTAGGCCTATAGGGCTAGGTATGCCTTTCGATTGATTAGATTTTAGATTGTAGCATAGGGACCCTGTTTGAGGTCAATCGTATTTCATACTGCCTCTAGCCTTGAATATTTAAGTGGCTACTAGTTGTATGAACTACTTACAGAGCTATAAACTGCTTACCAAGCTACAATGCTGCTAATACTTACAGAGCTATAGATTACTTTTGAAGCTACGATGTTGCTATCATTTACAGAACTATAGACTGCTTTTGGAGCTATGAACTTGAATTTCTTACGGAGCTACTATGTTGCTTACGGAGCTATTAATTGTCTAAAAGGATTAAAGTGAAGCCTTTGGGGCTACGCTGGAGTCTCCTATGATCTTCTTCTATGGCAGGATAGCAGTACCGACCTTGATGTTGCGCCCCAACGCACGAGCAAGCGTACACGATCATACAAGTAGTAAAGTGACTCTTGAAGAGCTAGATGTCGAACCCACAGGGACTAGTCTTTTTAGAGAATATTCAAGTTCAAGTGCTACACTAAATTTCACAAGTGTTGATTTGAAAGATTTGAATTTTTTAAATCTACGGTGATCACAAATAATTCGGAAACAAGGATAAGAAGCATTTAATGTTAAGGCCTAACAATCATGCAATAATATATTTGTCTTGGTTCAAATATGAAATTTCATTTGTTGTCTGACAGAGTTAACCACAATGTTCATAGTCTATCGAGCCTCTAAACACAACAAATTATTCTTATAACTACATCATTGAGCGGGGATTTGATGTCCTAACTCGTGAGCAATTAATTATGTGGAGTGATTTACGGGGTTTATGCCCTTGGTCATGGACTTTCATACCTCAAACCATTTAACCTACAATTAACTTCACAACTACGTCTATGAGGGTGATGTGACAATTTAATCCTAAGTCTCTAGCTATTTTCCTGTTTTATAACCAAGCGAGGCAAATTAGGTATATTTGTTATCCTAACCACGAATCAAGTCTTGAAGACAAGAACTCACTACTTTCATTCTTAGTTCTAACCTAGGTTTGCTTTTTCGAGTTTTTCCTAAGCTTAACAAGTACATTCTAATGGTGATCAAGCATTAAAATGATGAAAAACAAGAATACAAGATGAACAGTAATGAAAACTTGAACCAATAATGAATTTAAGTAATTACATTCATGTCATATGGCTTCAACCCCTGAAGAAGGGTTTTAGCCACTCATGTTCATACAAAGATTCAAAAACAAGTTTGAATTCAAGTACTTACAAAAATGGATAAAAGAGTAGCAAGAAAGTTGAACCCTAGGTCAGATTCCACATTTCTCTCTTCGCTCCTCTCTGCTTTCCCAAAAATAATACGTGATAAAATGAAATAAAATCCTAAGTGTTTAATTTATATTAAATGAAAATTTGCAAAAATTGGCCATGGGTGGACGAGCTCCATGCCACGCTGCCCATCACGGCAGTTTGCTAGCGTGACACGGACTGGTCACGCATGCCTACTGGTATGCTAGCATCGGCATGTCATGTGCGAAGGAATTGCACATGGCACGCTTCCTATCAAGCACACTCGATCNACGGACTGGTCACGCATGCCTACTGGTATGCTAGCATCGGCATGTCATGTGCGAAGGAATTGCACATGGCACGCTTCCTATTGTGTGCAGCACCTGGTGTGACATGGCCTTCAGCATGCAGCATGGCCTGGCATGGCACGGCGCCAACACGCAGGTGCACTGGTCGAAATCTTCATGCGCTCACATGCAAGGTGTGACACGACATTGTTGTGGCCTAACATGGCATGCCGGCGGCCTAGGCAGCCCCTTTCCCTTGCAAGTTCTTGCAACTCCTTTGAAATTAATTTCACACTTCCTCCTCACTCATGCATCATCATATTTAAGCCCATCCTTAGAAATTTTCACCTACAAACAAGGGCTAATCACATTTGTTAGTTTATGCACATAAATATACCAAATCACATGAGAATGAACTTAATTATATTGACAAACATGGGTAAAAATAATTTAGAAAATAGCACCTGGGCATATAAATATATCCAAGATCACTAACCCACACGTAAAGCCTTGTTTGTCCTCAAACAACTCCATTACATCTCATGCACACGAAGGACTCACAAATAACCAATTGAAGCAAGATGACTTAAGCTAAGGCTACACCGATTGATTTAGATTGCAAGTTTAAAATAGAGCATGCGATATGTACAACTAACTAAAATCACATAAAACTAAGTCAAGTAGGACTTACCGAGTTGTAGTATAAGCTAAATGACAGGTAAGTACTACTCTGGCTAGTAATAATGATTATTTTCCCTAAGCGCTTTTAATATATCCACTTTTCTCTCATTAAGCTTCTTCACTTCTTCTACTTCACCTTTAACTCTTTTCAACTCATCAATTTCCTCTTTCGCTTCACCATTTTTTAAAGCAAACTTAGCTTATTAGTAAGGAGAACTTAAGAAACTTTTTCATTCTTTTGTTCTCTTACTCCCTACCAATACTTATGAATTTTCAAACAAGTGCACCTATAGTCTTTTCTTTAACTTCTACAACCACTATTTTCCTTCTTTTTCAAGATTCTCACTCCTTTATACTTTTGCATTTTCACTTAAGCGCTTAGGAGTTTTGGATCAAATTTAAGTTTATTGAAAGAAAGGGATTAGCTTTTATTGTGGCTAGCAAAAAATAGGCTAAAGGCTCAATGGGGCGAACTAGGATCATACATCAAGGGTAGGTACAGAAAATGATAAAAATTTGACTCATTCAAAGAAATGCCTAAATCATCTCTTACAATCGATATCCCCTATTTTGCTTTGCAAACACACCAGGCAAGTTCTAGACATTACACAATAGCATGGACCATTCAAGAAACCTTACACTCAGTGCAGATGCTCAATTTATAAAGATTCAATAGACTCTTAACACAACTAATAACAAGAATTCTGAATTAAGCTTTAAGCATACAAAGTCATATTCAAGAGTCTAGGTATCTCAAACAAAGTCGTGCAACTATTCCACATACTTCACAAATTAAATCACTTGCATCTTACAATCATGTGCAGCACTCAACAAGAACATCAGCAATCAACAAGTTAAGGGTTGTAAAATAAAAACCTACTTACTAATTTTCCCTCAAGAAGGTCGTCATCCATCCATCATCGGAAAAAGTCTCTAACTATGGATAAAACAACTATGTACAAAAAACAAAAAAAATTATTCTCTTGGTTCAAAGTGCCCGCCTTTGGAAAAGAACCGAAAAGAAAAATCATAGGGTGGGTGAATTTTGCTCAACTCAAAATTAAAAATCAAACCAATTTTAGACCAAGCACCAATTTCACCCAAAATCTCTTATCACAAAATTTGAAATTTCCCTCACCCCATATTTAATTTATACTATATCCACAAAGCATCATTTACAATCAAAACAAAGGTGAGAGATACTTCCTGAGACCTCTTGGCCTAGCTAGCAACATGTTTTCATCTATGTTAGAACACATGGGTCATCGACCCCACACTTGCAATTTTCCATGCTCCTTAGCTTCTACTTCTAAGGGTACTCAGGCTTCCCCTTTTTCCTGTGCTTAAGTCACCAAAAACAACAAAACAAGTGAAGTAAAACAAAAATAAAAAATAAAATGTACTCCTAGTACTCTTGGGTTGCCTCCCAAGAAGTGTTTGATTTTACATTGCGGTATGACGTGAACTACCCTTTTCAGGATATCCTCAAACAATTATTCCCTTTTGAAAACCCTCTTCTCTTTTTTTTTTTACTTTTATAGGGAACAACCTCCACCCTATCCCTCTTTTCTTCCATCACTTCCTTCAAATTCTGTACCCCATCAGACTTGGGCTTAAGTGTCAAAATATCTTGCAACAGTGGACCCATGGAATCAACCTCCCCACACTTAGAATCTATCACCACACTGATCTTGTAAAGATCTCTGTAGTGAGTGAGAGGTTGATCTCCTGGTAAAATATGAAGAGCTCTTCCTTATCATTGACCCTTATTTTCAGGGTACCCACTCACACATCAATTATCACTCCACCAGCAGCTAGGAGTGGCCATCCCAAGATTAGAGGTACCTTATCATCAACTTTAAAATCTAGAATGATGAAATTGGTAGGTATAATAAATTCACCCACTTTGATGATAAGATCCTCAATAATCCCCTCCGGGGCTACAGTTAACTTATCTGCCAGCTGCAGCATCACTCTTGTCAACATTGTTTTCCCCAAGCATAGTTTGCTGAACAGAGATAGGGGCATCAAATTCACTGTCTCCCTTAAGTCACAAAAGGCCCTCATTATTCGAGCATCACTTATTTGTACGGGGAAGGTGAAACTCCCTGGGTCTTTGAGCTTTTCGGGAATTTTTCTTAGTACCCTGTAACTGCACTCCTCAGTAAGCGCCATAGTCTAGACATCCACCAGCCTTACTTTGCTGGCCACCACGTCCTTTAAGTATTTGGCGTACTTAGGCATACCCTGCAAAACATCAAGTAAGTGAAAATTTATGCGAAGTTCTATGTAGATATCAAAGAAATTCTTAAAACTAGCTTCCTCCTTGCTCTTCTTGAGCCTTTCTTGGAACGGTGGTGGTGGTCTCCTTGCTGGATACAATGATGATTGTGCATTGTGTGTTTTAGCACTCTAATTATCTCCTCTATCAGTTGATCGACCCGATCTGACTAGCTTAGGCTGCACCTCATTTCTCTACTCATTCTATGGTGCATCAACTAACTGTTTTCCACTCCTCAGAGTGATGGTATTGACCTATCGGGGATTTGTATCCGTATCACTTGGTAACCATCCCTGAGGTATGTTATGTTGAGCGGTTGCCAACTGACCCATCTGCTACACAAAATTTGTTGTGACCACCTGCTGATTCTTCAAGTCTCAGGCCATTCTTGCCTGATTTTCTGCAACATCTCCTCAATGTTGCTATTGCTGGATTGGATACTATTCTGTCTGCTCTACTGTTGGTAGCTTTGACTTAGATTACCACCCCCAAAAAAATTCGGGTGACTCCACTAGTTCTTGTTGTAGGAGTTTCCATAGTTCTGATTTCCTCTCCGAACGTTCCCTAAAAAATTAACTAACTTTGGATTTGCCCCGCAAGAGTCTGCACTATGCCCATTGTTTCCGCAAATGTCATACCAACTAGGAGCTAGTTGAACTGCATGAACCTGTGTTTGTGGTTGGGTCATACTCAGTTTACTTAACTGAGTAATCATCTGGTGCTACAGTGAAGCTAACTATGCTGCCAAAGCATTGACACTATCTACCTCAATCAGCCCTGCTGCTCCTTTTACCTGCCCCCTTGGATGACTCATTGTTCCACTCTACATTTCCTTGAGCAATTCTATTCAGCAGTGTGTACAACTCATCATAGGTCTTCTCAAGTGCTTGCGGACCCGATGCGGAGTATAGAAAATTTTTTGTATATGGGTCTAGACTTTCCACAAAGGTGCCGACTAACACCTCATTAGACTGCTGGTGATGAGAGCAGTCTCTCAACAATGACTTGAACCTCTCCTAGGCCAAGTATAGGTTTTCCTCCGATCTCTGCTTGAAACTAAGTATTTCACTTCTGAGCTTTTTAGCCTTGCCAGATAGGAAGAATCTGATGAGGAACTTCCTTGCTAGGTCATCCCAGGATGTGATGGAATTTGGTGGCTCTGCCTTCAGCCACCTTTTCGCGTATTCTAAATGTGAAAATGGGAAGTGGGTAACTCATACATAATCAGTTGACACTCCGCTGGGGACAAAAATTTCACTGGTTTCTAGGAAATTCTGTAGGAGCTACTGATAACGTCCAAAATATATTCCTTAATTCAAAGAATATACATGACCTAAGTATCATAACAAGTAACTCAACGAGTGCCGGAGTCGAATCCCACAAGGACTAGGGAATGATAATTTCAAATGTTGATTGAGAAATTGATGTTAGTTTGCACCACGTAGATTTAATATAAGAACAAATAAAATTGGGGGAGTTGAAATTTTCAAAGAATTGTATTGATTGTTTTAGCGAAGTAAACTAGAAAGATCAGCTAAGTTGTCAACAAGGGTGTGAAATACTAGAGGTGTGGTGTAGATGAAATACTAACTAGATCTGGACATGCCAGGTTATCTTGTGAGTTCAATAAATGTAAATAATCTTGGGAAGTGGGTAATCTCAACTTCTCAACCTATTGACTACCTCTAGCTAGAGTAACCACTACTTAGCTCAACCCGATTTGATTTGGATTAGCAACTGCGCTATTCCTAGCTATTAGCTGCCAATAGGAATAAGAAAGTAATTTCAGCTATTTCTACCTTAATTTTACAATCTTTTATCCGTGGCCACTACTAGATTCTCTTCCGATGCTTAATTATTCTCTCTCGAGCAAAAATCAAGCAAGAATAAATAGAGACATATCATAATCAATGGACCTTCATTAATAGATTGAAGAGAGTAATAGATTTACACTTAATTGAACAACATGAAGATGACTCTAGCAATACCCAATCCAATTAAGTATATCATCATCACACACCTCTAGTTAACGATTTTAGCTACTCATTGTTAAGAAATTCAAAAACAAATTCATCAATAGCATCATTGAATTTAACAACAAGAGTAGATAAATCAACTTTATAAAAATGATTTTCAACAATAGATGAAACTTACTAGTACAAAAGGAAATATAACAAAGTACTTTCTGCAATTTTTCACTCAAAATCTCCCTCTTTCAGCTAAGAGAAAGTTCTTCTAGCTAAAAAGAGAAAGATGATGTGATGTTAGCTTTTGTTCTTTCTTCATAATCTCTATTTCTATCCTTCTCTCCCTGCATATCTGAGTACAAAGTTCTTTATCACTATTTATACCTTGAAAGTAGGGCGCTTTTCATCTCCTTTTCAATGTTGGATGATTATACCCTTATGAGCACCGTTATGGAACCGGCAGAAACACCGGCGATTCGCCGGTTACAATCCGTGAACTGCCGGGTGCCCTTTCTGCATCTTCACTAAATTCTAGTAAACACCGGTGCTTCACCCAGCGTTTCGCCGATCCTAATCCGTGAATCGCCGGGTCTTCAATCCATTTTTAAACTTTTGAGTGTCATTCAGTGACTGGACCAGCGACTCGCCGCTGGCAAGTCCCGAACCGCCGGTGGCAAGTCCCGAACCGCCGGTGGCATTACTCCTCTGAGGCAGTGATGTTTGGCCCTTGACCGGTGTTTTGCCGATTTATGTCTTCGAATCGCCGATTCACCTTCAGTTCCTTCTTTTTGCTCCATGTTTGCTCTTTTCTTCACTTTTAGCCATCTGCACACAACAAAAGCAAAAAGGGCATAAAATCCAAATAATCAACTCAAAAATGAAACAAAACTCAAGTTTTAGAGCCTAATGAGTTGGTAAATTACCAACTCATCAAACCCCCAAACTTAAATCATTGCTTGTCCTCAAGTAATGCAATACTCAACTATTGAGGAATATACCACCTCTCTTCACCATTGGACATCACCGATCACCTGGACTATGACACCTAAAAATACTCACTACGCTAACGGAAAAAGAGAAGAAAATATCCCAAAAGACCAAAACAACGAAGACATTTCAAGAAGGCTACCACTTCTTATCAAGTAAAGCTTTTGAAAGGAATCATTTATCAATACAAGGGAATTGCTCAACAAAATAACGCACATAGAATCTCAAGTCATATTTACTAAAAATTCAAAGCTTGCCTTAGAGTTTACACTCCTTACCCCATGTTCACCTTAACTCTGAATGCTCTTGCATCCCCAAAAAGGAAGAATGCCACTCACCACAATAAGGATACCTATTCTTTGATCATTTGAATTCTCACAAGGGATTAATTGGAAGAGACACTCACACTCACTCTCCCAAAAGATATCTTCATGCAAACACTTGACCCATAGGCTTGTCCTTCATGTAATTCACCACTAATGTAGAGTAGCTGCACCTAGAATCATTTAAGACTTGCGGGTTATGATGTAGACTTGAGGTAAGGGTAGGATGAACATTTGGCTATAGTGACTAGATCCTCCCTAATGTTTTTTGTGACATACCTTACATCAATTCCACTCACTTAACCTTTTTTCCCTTCTTTCCTTGTTGATGATTTTCATTTCTTTAACCCTCCCCCTTATAACCGCTTATTACATCAAGAGGGAACACCGATTCCCACAAATTGTCTTTTTCTTCTTGATTTATCCTTTGGTGCACTTTGACAAAAGGCGGTGTTCCCTTCACACTATAATTCTTATCTTCCCCCTTTGTTTGGCATTCCCCCAAACTTAGGCTTTTTCCTCATTTTTCACCAATGTTTTTATCACTCCCTTTTTCTTAGGCCTTAAGCCTCATTTCATAACTTATCTTGTCACTAGCATCTAGGGAGAATGGGGGCCAAAAAGAGGTATTAAGAATGGTCTTAAAGCTTGTAATGTGGTGGCCAAGGAAAGGGTTTAAGTCTCAACATTGGATAACAAGGACCGATGCTCATGGAGGGCATATGGGTGAAGTGACTAGAAAAATGAAAGCCTAAACTCATGTTCTTGACGCAACTACATCTACAATTTCGCCTTGAATCACATTTGGGGCAAGTTCTAGGCAAGATGTAATGCATGAGATTCATCAAAAATGTCCTCACCACACAAGGCATCACCCTTAAAGGGTCTACAACTGTCATTCTCAACATAAAACACCAAATTAGGAAATCAAAGCAAGCAAACATCATAAGTCAAATAGGAATTACAATGTGTGAAAAAGAATGCTATGCTATGGTTTCAACACTTGCTCAATATCTTTATTCTCATGCCCTTGTTTTTTCAATTCCATTTCAACAAGATATTTTTTTCGGTGATGCCTCTAAAAAAACTTCTCAAAAGACTCAAAGCAACATGGCATTTTCCCTTAAGAATGTCGTCACTCAATCTATCATCAGGAAAAACCAACCAGGTTTGACAACAAAAATAACAAAAATAACAGAGAATGCTCCTTGGAAAAGAACCATGATCAAAAGAAAACCCTCGGAGTTTTTATTTACATACTACTATTTACAATACTGACAAAAGAACAAAACTTTGCGGTTATTTCATTCAAGATTTTCAATATTTTGCAATTCAAAGTAAATACCCTATTAAGTCGCTAATCATTCATCATAAACAAAAAAAAACATAAACCAATTCATTCATTTATAACAGGACACGCCCGACAAGGGCAATCATTAATCACTACAATTATAACCTAGCATCCCGACAAAGGTTGGACTTACTCAGACTCAAACAAAACATCAGAATATCAAAAGAAACATTCATCCCTGGCCCCCTCATCAATCGCGATCGTCCCTCCTCCACTTTAGAGCATACATTGTCTCAATGTAAATATGCAAAAGGGAAAGGGACAAGAAACTCCCTGAGTGGGTCACTCTTCTTCATCTTTAGCATCTGCTTCACCACCATCACTGCCGCTAGCCTCACCAAGCCCAACGAAATCATCCCTCAACCCTCCAAACAGGTCATCAATTAGCCCCTGAATTGAGGAAGGAGAAGCCATTGTAGCATGCAAAGCGCTCATGTCGGGCACCTCAACTGAAGTTCGACTCTTCCACTCATGCACCTTGGTTCGAAGGGAAGTGACAACCCCTTCTACTGCATCCACCCTTTTTCATAGAGTGGAGACATTCTCGTATAGTGACTTGAGTTCCTTCTTGATGGGTTTAGCAATGAGTGTTGGGAGGCTATTAGCCAAACTTTGAAGTTAGCTTTCGTATGAGTTTGTCATATCCACAAATTGATGGAGATCACTTGGCTTAGAGGATTGTGGAGGGGGAGAAGCTCCTCGCTGAGGCATGTCTCCCAATGCTTGGCCCGACATTTCAGGCTGGGGCACATTAGACTCTAGGGTGATTGGTGATTTGGCTGACCCATGGGAAAGGGATTCTTCTGGCACTCCCAAGGCCTTCAGTCACTTTCTTTTCACTACCGGTGCCTAGGCATCTCTCTTACGCTCTATATCGATCAAACCTGAAGCAACGGAAGGAGTTTCACTCGGGAATAGAGGCACCCCAGCTGCCGTGCAAAGCTGGGAAATTAAGATAGTGTAGCGCATTGAAGTACTGGACTGCCGGGCCTTTTTCTTCATTTGTTGAGCGATATTTTCCCGGAAGTTAATGGGGACTCCCGTCATTATGCAAGAGATAAGGATGGTTGTCTCAAGGCTGACCATCTGCTCATTTTTGGAGGGGATGATCCGAGCACAAAAAAAATTGAGCCACATCTTGGCCTTGAACTTCAAGTCGTGGCAAGAAATCTCGCCACCCATAGAGGCCCAAAGAAGATTACCAGCAGCTATGATGCAGCCTAGCCACGCGAACTGATCCTTCATATCAGCCACCCTTTCCATGTACTCCGTAGAGGAGTCATCTTCATCCTCCCAGAAAAGGTAGTTGATGGTTGCGGGTTATATCAACCTTCACTCCCTAGATCATCACTGATGGCAGGCTTGGGAAATCATCCATTTTGCCCTTGTTCTGCATACTCTAATGTCGGGCCTGATATGAGGCATAGAATTCAGCTACCAAGCTAGGGTAGTATGGTGAAAGGGGGTTGGCAAATGCATGCCACTTCCTGTTGGTGAACTGCTCGGTGATGTTGGAAAAATAACCTTTTATCCATTTCAAATCGAACCGCTTTTCCACAGTGATTGAATGACCTTGGAAAAAAATGTAGTGCTCTTGCATATTGCGGACGCAGAAGATGATTGCCTCCTTTGTGTTGGCCCGAGATGGGGCAGCCTTTGTCTTGCCCTTACCTTTACTAGAAGAAGAAGCAAAGGCCTTTCCTTTTCCTATGTTTCTAGTTGAAGACATGGTTTGTTTTTCTGCAAGAAGTATGTTAGTGACAAGAATTTGAAGTAGAAATCAAAAGAAAAGGGACTAGACTATGGAAGAACTTGAGAAATAAAGGAAAACCAAATAGTCATGTAAAGATCCAAGAGCACTGGTGGAGGACCGGCAGCTCGCATAAGGCATTTCGCGAACCACAGATTGCATGCCGATGTATTATAGAAAACTGGGCAAATCAGAGGGTTTCAGCGATTTAAGCGGCCAATTCAAGTCTAGGTTCGCGAACTGCCGATGTAGCGCAGGATCCATTCAGTGGCCAGAGCCAATTTTCAAAGTGGACCAGTGCTCCATCGATGATTCGCCAAATCTGACCGGCGAATCGATGGACCCTGTCGTCCCCAATTTTTTTACTCACTATTCACAAGCACCGATTAATACACACTCATGTCAAACATAATAAAAGCAACACTACTCAATTCAAACACATATTTATGATGTTTAGCCCTTAAGAATGGCATCACCCGGTCTATCATCAGGCAAAACATTGTTCTTTATGCAAATGGGTTACTCAGACTTCACGCTTTTCCTAATTTCACACGAAAAAGCACCTCCTCATCCCATTCAACAAGCATGTCTCATTCAATAATTTAACAAGGGAAACAAAGTATCACATCTAAAGAGTTAAGCTCCAATAATAAAATTAAGACAAGGGCAAGAAAATTGTTAGCAAATTAGGAGATTGCTTGCACACACTTGACTTTCAAAAAGGTCTTAACTAAACCTTGCAATAGCACTTGGAGATAGATGTAGTGTAGAAAGTATGAGTGAAGCGATTGTGTTGGTGAGATATGGAAGGGGTTTTATAGGTGAAGGATGGAAGTGTGATAGGTTGAGGGGAAGGTGGAGAGTTTAATGTGCGTGTGTTGGTGGGATGGGGGAAGGTGGAAAGGTTGAAAATGGGTGAATATGGGGAATTGGTAATGGAAAGACAAAAATGGAATGAAAAAGTGTTGGGAAAAAGGGAAATATGGGAATATTGGCAGAATAGGATAGCTGGTCATGTATTTGGGATTTTATGGGCCCACTTCTTAAATTCCCATTTGTAATAACTTTGCACCTCGACCGGCGTGTCATTGGAGGTTCACTGAATTACACCGGCGGTTCGCCACTGTGATTTGTTTGGCCATTTATTTTGCGTAGTGATCTGCTTCCTGCCGGCGGTTTGCGAATCGCATTGGTGACCCGCCAGTTACCCACTGATTCTGTGGTAGAGCTTCAAGTTTCCTGTTCTCAATCGACGATCCACCAGCGGCCCACGAATCCGATTTGGTGGTTAGCTGATGGGCCCGCCGGTTCTTCGATCCAGACTTCAGCCTTCTGCCTTGTGCTCTCTTTCTTCGACGGTTCGCATTTCTTGACCGGCGGCTCGCCGGTCTCTCGCCGTTCCTTCCCTCATGGTTTGTTTCTCTCTTTGTTCTTCATTTCACAGATCCTACACAAACAAAAACAACAAAAACATCAAATAATTCATTAAACACTTGGGTTGCCACCCAAAAAGTACATTAGTTAACGTCGTGGAATGACGTAGACCCATTTTTAGAAACTCTTTTCCGATGAGTCACCATCCATCTCCATCTCCTTCAACTCCCATCCCTTGTCCTCATTGTCATTTTGCAATACTCCAACCACTTTGTATTCGGGAAGTGTTGTAGCTGATTGACACACCTTGAAGGTGACCTCCTCATTCCTAACCCAAAATTTTAGCTCTCCAAGCTCCACATCCACCATGGCTCTCTCCGTAGCCAACAATGGTCTTCCCAAAATATTGGGAACCTCTGCATCCATCTCACAGTCCAGAATCACAAAATCAGCCGATAGAATAAACTTGTCCATTCTAACCAGCACATCTTCTAGCACCCCCACCAGTCTTTTTATGGACCTATCTGACATTAGTAGCCTCATTGATGTCGGTTTCATGCTTCTGAGTCCCATTTTATTAAAAATGAGCAGAGGCATCATGTTTATGCTGGCGCCGAGATCATATAGGGCCTTTTTAAACACACATATCCCAATTATGCATGGAATTGTAAAAGCTCCAGGATCCTCCCTTTTGGTAGCAAGATTACTCATCATCACCGCACTACAATGGTGCGTTTTCTCTTCATTTCCTATATCAACTACCTTTTTATTCTTTAGCAAGTCCTTCATGAACTTTGCATAACTGGACATTTGGAGTAAGGCATCCACGGTATATTTATGGACAACTTGCTAAACATGTCAACAAACTTCCTAAACTGTTCATCCTTCTTTTTCTTGGTTAGCCGTTGTGGATAAGGAGGTGAGATTCTTGATTCAACCCTATAATCATTTGGGGCCTTCATTCCCACCTCATCATCAGCAGCATGAAGGAGGATTCATAATCCTTTCCCTCTTTTTCCTCCTCAATCATTTCTTCAGTCACCAGAGTCATGGGCATTCCATCTTCTTCAACTGATTTCGGTCTCTCCTCCTCACTAAGCTTCCTGGGGCATCTCCAATCACCTTGACACTCCTAGTTATAATGGCCACGCATTGACCATCTTTCTTGGGATTAAGCATTGTATCACTAGGTAGTGTTTCCTTCATGCGGGGATTCATTTGAGCCGATAGGTGATTCATTTGGGCTTCCAAATGCTTGATGGCAGCTGAGTTTGAGCTCACAGTCTGAGCAAGGTTAGATACCTCACCTCTCAATTCCTTCACCCCTTTCTTGGTCGACTCCACCTTCTTGAAAACTCTCGACAACATTTCCTCAATTTTCTAATTGTTCGCATCACTCACGCCCGGCTGATTTTGAGGATTGCCAACCTTAGGAGGTGGAATATATGGGATCAAACTTCTATGATAGCGATCACTCTCTTGGTTTGTCTCTTTATTACCCCACCTTTCATTCCTTTCCGGCCATCCTTGTGGTTCACGATTTCTCCATGCTTGATTGTCATCCCTTGGGCTCCATAGGCCTTGGTTTGCACCTTGGAAGCCAGGTCGAGGACCTCCCATTTGGTTGCCCATATATTTTCATTCTTCGTCATATCTTGGCGGTGATAACTCTCCTCTATATTGTAAGGGACCTTGCATTTCCACGCATTTACTACCTTTGGCCCTGCTCCCATCACGTGTTTGGTCATCAATTCCAATTGTGTCATCATCTTAGCAAGATTTTTATCCCGCTCTTCATCCTGTTTTCGCAACTGCGCAGCCAATGCACTTGAACTAATCTCATGAGCAGACACACTTGTTTCTCTTGTGTGACAAGCCCTTTTGGTCTTTGTCATTCGGTCTAGGAGAGCTTTGGCCAACCCATATGTTTAGTCCATAATAGAACCATCAGCTAGATTGTTTTCCAAAGACTTGTCGATTGAATCAAAGGCCCTATAGAATCTTTGGAGAAGCACTCCATCTTGCAATACATGATTTGGGAAAAAAGCCACCTTCTTTTTAAACCTTAACCACGCCTCGTGTAAAGGCTCTCCTAGATCTTGCCTAAGATTTGTAATATCATCCTTCAACTGAAGCATCTTTGATTGAGGGAAAAAATGGTCTAGGAAGGCCTCGGTCAGCTCCTGCCATGAAGTAATACATCCCGGAAGGAGTTCCTCTAGCCATATTGTTGCCTCCCCCGTCAATGAAAAAGGAAAGAGTCTCAACCTGATAGACTCTTGGCAGATATTTGTTATATTGAAGGGATGCCATATTTCCAAGAAATTCCTCAAGTGATGAGTCGCATCCTCACTTGGTTTTCCACCAAAGAGCCCCTTCATTTGCAACAAGTGAAGCATTGTGTTGGTGACATGAAACACTACATTCCTTACCGTTGGTGGTAAGTGAATAGCTCCTGCAACTTCTGGCATCACCGGATTATCTTCCTCGAGTTCCATGTTACCCTCCACTGAGCTATTCCCTGCTTGTGAGTGATGAATCATGTTGTTTTGAGGCCTAAAAACACAAAAAACTCACGTTAAGTAGCTACAATGCAAAACTATTTTAACTTACCAATCAACACAAGATCATCTAGAGCTAGTCCCCGGCAACGACGCCATTTTTTATAACGTCCAAAATATATTCCTTAATTCAAAGAATATACATGGCTGAAGTATCAAAACAAGTAACCCGGCGAGTGCCGAGGTCGAATGCCATGTGGACTAGGGAATGATAATTTCAAGTGTTGATAGAGAAATTGATTTTAGTTTGCACCACGTAAATTTAATATAAGAACAAATAAAATAGGGGGAGTTGAAATTTTCAAAAAATTGTATTGGTTGATTTAGCGAAGTAAAATAGCAAGATCACCTAAGTTGTCAACAATGTGTTCAATCGAGATTGCCTTGGCTTCTTAGGCACATGAGGAACCGGCCGCCATTTCTCACAAAAGCCCATTCGATCCAAAAAGATGCTTTTGCCATTGGATGTATGTTGGCGCAAGAAGGGCCGCTTGATCACTCCATCTACATTGAAATACTAGAGGTGCGGTGTAGATGAAATACTAATTAGATCGGGACATGCCGGGTCATTTTATGAGTTCAATAAATGTAAATAATCTCGAGAAGTGGGTAATCTCAGCTTCTCATCCTATTGACTACCTCTAGCTAGAGTTTCGTCAAAACTCTAACCACTACTTAGCTCAACCCAATTTGATTTGGATTAGTAACTGCGCTATTCCTAGCTATTAGCTGTCAATAAGGACTAAGAAAGCAATTTCAGCTATTTCTATCTTAATTTTACAATCTCTTATCCATGCCTACTACTAGATTCCCTTCCAATGCTTAATTATTCTTTCTCGAGCAACAATCAAGCAATAATAAATAGACCATATCATAATCAATGGATCTTCATTAACAGATTGAAGAGAATCTAATAGATTTACACTTAATTAAACAACATGAGATGACTCTAGCAATACCCAATCCAAATAAGTATTCATCATCACACACCTGTAGTTAACGATTTTAGATACTCATAGTTAAGAAATTCAAAAATACATTCATCAACAACATCATTGAATTTAATAGCAAGAGTAGATAAATGAACTTCACAAAAATGATCTTCAACAATAACTGAAACTTACTAGTACAAAAGGAAATAGAACAGAGTACTTTCTACAATTTTCACTCAAAATCTCCCTCTTTCAGCTAAGAGAAAGTTCTTCCAGCTAAAAAGAGAAAGATGATGTGATGTTAGCTTTTGTTCTTTCTTCAAAATCTCTATTTCTATCCTTCTCTCCCTGCATATCTGAGTACAAAGTAATTTATCTCTATTTATACCCTGAAAAGTGGGGCACTTTTCATCTCTTTTTTGTGTTGGACGATTATACCCTTATAAGCAACGTTCTAGAACCAGCGGAAGCACAAGTTATAATCCATAAATCGACGGGTGTCTTTTCTATATTTTCATTAAATTCCAATAAACACCGGTGGTTCACCCGACATTTTGTCGATCCGAATCCGTGAAATGCCAGGTCTTAAAGCCATTTTCCAGAACTTTTGAGTATCATTCGACGACTGAACCGGCGACTCTCCGCTGGCAAATCGCATACCACAGGTGGCAAGTCGCAAACCGCTGGTGGCATTACTCCTCGTAGGTAGTGATGTTTGGCCCTTGGTCAGCCTTTCGCCGGTTTATGTCTGCGAATCGCCGATTCACCTTCACTTCCTTCTTTTTGCTCCATATTTTCTCTTTTCTTCACTTTTAGCCATCTGTACACAATGAAAGCAAAAAGGGAATAAAATCCAAATAAACAACTCAAGAACGAAACAAAAACTCATGTTTTAAAGCTTAATGAGTTAGTAAATTACCAACTCATCAGATGTTGTGGGTCATAATGTGTCATACCCGTGAATTGCCCACTCGAGTGCAACAGTTGCACCATGTTCTACTTCAGCTCAAAGTTTACTACAGGCTCCAGTTTGCGGATGCTGGAGGTCATATTTATCGCAAGTGGGATTGCCACTTCGCAAACTAGTCTAGCTGCCATTGGTTCGGGCAACAACTCTTCCAACCCAATTGGTGAATGTTATTGTAGTTCAAGAGTATGCTCCTATAACTACTGCAATTTTCTCTCTGTAGCAAGTGCAACTGTCATTAAGGCTCTAACAATGGGTCCACCAATTCTCTATTCCTTGCTAGTGCTTCTAGGACAAATATGTTACCTGTAATGAAACAGACTAAGACCATGATTTTCAATACTTAAGAAAAATAAAACTTACACAAACTAAAAATTCACCAAAAGTTTCCAGTCCTTGACAATAGCGCCAAAAACTAGATGCGCCCAGTGCATGCGCAAGCATACACTGTCATACAAGTAGTAAAGTGACTCTTGAAAAGCTGGATGTTGAACCCCCAGGGACTAGTCTTTTTAGCGAATATTCAAGTTCAAGTGCTAAATTAAATTTCACATGTGTTGATTTTAAAGATTTGAATTTTTGTTTCCACATCTACAACGATCAAAAATAATTTAGGAAACAAGGATAAGAAGGATCTAAAGTTAAGGCCTAACAATCAAATAACAATACATTGATCTCGGTTCAAGTATGAAATTTCATTTGTTTTCTCACAGAGTTAATCACATTGATCATGGTCTTTCGAGCCTCTAAACAAAAAAAATTAGTCTCACAACTACATCATTGAGCAGGGATAAGACATCCTAATTCGTGAGCAACTAACTATGTGGAGTGGTTTACGGGGTTTACACCCTTGGTCATGGACTTTCGTACCTCTAAACATTTAACCTAGAATTAACTTCACAACTATGTATATGAGTGGTGGTGTGATAATTTAATCCTAAATGTCTACCTATCTTCCCATTTTATAACCAAGCAAGGCGAATTAGGTATATTTCTATCTTAACTGTGAATCACGTATTGAAGACAAGAACTCACTTATTGCATCTTAGTTCTAACCTAGGTTTTCCTTTTTCGAGTTTTGTCTAAGGTTAACAAGTACATTCTGATCGTGATCAAGCATTAAAATGATGGAAAAAAAGAATACAAGATGAACAACAACGAAAACTTGAATCAACAATGAATTTAAGAAAATACATTCATGTCATGTGGCCTCAACCCTAGAAGAAGGGTTTTAGCCACTCATATCCATACTAAGATTCAAAAACCTATTTGAATTCAAGTACTTACAAGAATGGATAAAAGAGAAGCAAGGAAATTGAACCTTAGGTGAGTTTCCACATTTCTCCCTACACTTCTCTCTGCTTTCCTATAAATAACACGTGATAAAATGAAATAAAATCCTAAGTGTTTAATTTATAGTAAATGAAAATTTGCAAAAATTCTCCGTGGGTGGACTAGCTCCGTGCCACGCTGCCCATCGCAGCAGTTTGCTAGCATGACACGGACTGGTCGCGCATGCCTACTGGTATGCTAGCATCGGCATGTCATGTGCGAAGGCATTTCACATCGCCCGGTGTGGCACGCTTCCTATCGCGCGCAACACCTGGGGTGACACAGCCTTCAGCATGAATCATGGCCTACCGTGGCACTGCACCAACGTGCAGGTGCACTGGTCGACATCTTCATGCATGCACACACACGACATGGCATGGAACTGGGTACACTTGTGGCCTAGCATGGCACGCTGGTGGCCTAGGCATCCCTTTTCCTTGCAACTTCATGCGACTCCTTCAAATTAATTATGAGCTTCCTCCTCACTCGTGCATCCTTATATTTAAACCCATCCTTAGCATTTTTCACCTACAAACAAGGGCTAATCGTATTGGTTAGTTTATGCACATAAATATACCAAATCACATGACAGTGTACTTAACTAAATTGACAAACATAACTAAAATTAAGTTATAAAATAGCACCTAGGCATGTAAATATTCCTAAGATCACCTCACTAGGGCCTTGTGTGCCTAAGACATAGTTGAAGTTACTTACAGGGCCTAGGGATACCAATAGGGCTATATAGACTAATTGGCGATTGTCAGGTCTTATGGGGGCCCAAGTAGGTTATATTTATGTTGATTGTACCCTCCAGGCTTATGGGGGCCAGGTTAGGTTCTTGTTTGTATACTTGCTTTTTGGTTATAGCTTGTGAATGCATAATTGTACATCTTAAGCTCTTATTTGTATGGTTGTCTATTAGATGCAGGCTATGGTTATGAAAGCATTCAGGTTAATTTCTGCCCCTTTTCACTGATTACTTTCAGTTCTTTATCAGCTTGTATATAGTTATTATTATTTCCTTACATATTTGATACATATTATATTGATGCCCATACATGGAGTGCTACATACTTGCCTGCAGGTTTAGACAGACAGGTTTCGAGACCTCCTTAGTAGCTATTTAAAGTTTGCAGATTAGTCAGCTCCTTTCATTTGGAGTTTCCAAATGATAGAGGTTTGTCTGTCCTTTGTTGTATAGTTTTTGGGTAGGTTAGGGCCCTGTCCCGACTAATATTTTACTCTTAGAGTCTAGCAGACTATAGTCTATAGTTCCTAGCTTTAGACTTGAGAGAATTTGATGTTTCTGATGTTTGTTTTGGTGTGNCTTAGAGTCTAGCAGACTATAGTCTATAGTTCCTAGCTAGTTGTTTGTTGTTGGCCGTGTGGACCTATATATGTATTTTTTGTATGTTGGTCGCATGGGGCCTAGTTTAGCTATCCATTCACATCCTTGTTGGTTGTTGTTTATATATAACTGCCTGCGTTCCTTTTTTTGTGACTTAGACAGCATGGTGGTCTTGTCGGTACGCATAGGATCCTTTTGTTATTGTCATTGCTGGGTTAGCTGTCTGATGCAGTTTGTATGTTACGACCTAGTTGTCCCAAGGCTACGTCTACAATCGAGGTATAGCTATTTGTTTTCTTGATCATGTGTTGCTAGTAGGAACCAGAGGTGCATATGCCCAGCTAGGTCAACTTAGAATCCAGTACGACACTAGGTTTCAGTCAGACCTCCCAAGGTGGGGCATGACACAAATATGGGTAAAAACATGGCAAATGGGTATATAAATATGCCCAACGTCAATTACCTTGGTTCTTTTCTGAAGGGGAGACATTTGAACCGGGTAATATTTTCATTTTCAGGAGTAGTTATCATTTTTTCAGGAGAAGAAAAGGCTTTTTCGACGATGGATGGTTGATGATCGTCTTGAGAGAAGTTAGTCATTAGGAACCCATTTGAATGCTAGGTGCTCGGGTTATGTGCTAATTTGACCAAAGATGCAAGTATTGGTTTTTAAAGTTGCAAGCATGCTGTGAAAAAAAATGAATGACCTCTTTTGAGACTCCTAAGCTCATTTTCTAGACTCTTGTGTGGTTGTTTTGGTTTGATATGAAATTCCTTTTGTTGTTTGCCTAACTGAGGGTCTACATGAAACTGTCTTGAGTTTGACATATACCATGTGTGCGTGAGATAATTTGCATATATTCCATCCTTCATATTGATGTCTAAAACTTGGCTAGTGTGTGTGCTAAACAAAATGAACTCTGTTGAATTTAGGAGATAATATAGACATTTCTTTGATTAGCCTACTTTTATCCTATGAATTACTTACACATTCATGATATCCTTAGTTAGCCATGTTGAGCCTTTAGCCTATTCTTTTGGTAACCATTTTAAAAGTTAAATACCTTTTTATTCTATTGACCTTTGTTTGATAAAAATGACTCTTAAAGCACTTTCAAAAAATATTGTTATGAAAGGATCACAAATGAGGAAAAAATGGGGAAGCTAAAGTGTGGAAGTTAGAAGAAAAGATAAGAGGAAAAAAATGTAAACCAAGGAAGGTGATGTTAGTAGGGAGATGAGAAAAGAGATTGAATAAGCTGAAAAAAATAAATGTTGTCAAGAACTCTGTACTAGTCACCCAAGTTCAATCAAGGGAAGGCATACTAAATAAAGTAAGAAGATCAAAGAGTGTGCTAAAACTGAACAAGTTGTGAAGTATTAAAGTTCTTAGGGAGGATTGTTACAGTTTTGGCCAAATAATTTCTACCCGTCCCTTAGATTAAATTAGAATCATTTAAATCCTACCCGATTCTAACTTTGACATTCTTATATTAGTGGAGTATTTACACTAAGGGAAAGCTTATAGTTCATCATGTATTGCATGAGAAGTTCTTTGTGACAATAAGCGTGAACTTCTTTATTTATAACTCACACATGTGATTCTTTCATATTCTTGTGAGAAATATGTGGCAACTCTCTTGTTTGTGAGGGCACATAATTTCCAAAGGATAGGTGAAATGTTTGATATCTTGATTAGGTGACATGTTTGTTAGTCAATATTCATAAAGCTTGAGTTAGTTCTTGAGGTTAGGTCGTCTTATAAGGTTTTTCTTGAGCTTATTTTGAAAGTTAAGGCATGTTATGTTGGAAACTTGCAAATTCTATGTGATCATATTAGTCGTAGCCAGAGCAGATCTATTCAATTAGTGAAAGTTGGGGTCATTCAAATCCACTCCCAATAGATGATAGTGTAAATGATCGATGCAAATATATAACCCAATAAGGAATTGGGGTCGAATACCACAGAGAATACTCGAAGCTCACACTATCTAGTGCTAAATAGTAATGTATTCCAAGATTGAAATCTATTCGAATTGAAAGTAGTAAAATTTAGCTATGACTACAAATTACATTATAACTAGGGTTGTAAGCAATGAGATATAATTCTTGGGAAGTGACCCCAATATTGGGTTGATCCCCTAAATCACCCAATATGAAAGAATTGAGAGAGGACTAAGCATGCAAGAAATTCACTTAGGCAACTCATGGGTATGTTTCAATAGCACCATAGGTGTCAATCTACTTCAATTTTTTCAAATTGAAGAGAACTCCCTTCTACTCAATTGCTTGTTTGCCAATTTGGAGTTCAACCTATGTCTAGGAGAACCCAATAACCGAGGGTTCTACCTTGAGTCATTATTGATTGATGCTAGCCTAACTCAAATTTTCTCTTTAAAGCCTCATAAGGGTAATTGAGCAAGATTGGATGGTTCTCATCACCAACAAAAGACAAAGCAAAAATTAATCAAGCATTCATAAGCTTAAACACATTTTTAACAAATTGGGATCATTATGGTTTATAGCCCTAGATCTAGGTTTAGTTACCTATGTATAGAAGAAGAAAAACAAGCAAAGTAATTAGACATTCTTACTAAATGGAATTGAAATCTTCACTTGATAATGGGAATCTGCAACTAGATCTACAATCTACTTGAAACAGGACTAAAATTATCTTAGTTCTACTCTCTACACTAGGTATGAACTAAGGAATGTAAAAGTTACTAAAATATTACAAGAAAAATATATCTAAACTATGCCCCCAACAAACGCATTAAATTTGAACATTGGAGTGTCAGGTGTGCAAGAACAGACTGTCCTTTGGAAGGATGGACCATCCTTTACATTTCTGCTATTGTCCCTTGACCTATCGTCCTTTGAGAGATGGACCATCCTTTGTAAAGAAAGCACGTACTTCACTCCGCACTTTAGACATCCCATTCTGCCAAGCTTTGATCAAATCATGAATTGACGGACTGTCCTTTTGGAAGACGGTACATCCCTTCAACCGTACTTTAAGGACCCAATTTTCTGGGTTTCTTAAATCTGCAGCTGGGATGGGACTGACTGAGGGATGGGCCATCCTTCAGATAGACGGTCTGTCTGTTGCCTCATCTATTGAGCAGTTTTCTAGCCTTAATTCTTTTCTTTTTTTAATTTCGTGGGATCCTGAAACATAGCACAATACGTTAGTTTGTACTTAGTTTAACTCCTAAAGACATGAAAAATGCTATAAGAAGAAGCAAAGATGTGTCGTTAATCCTCGACTCATCAACACCCCCAACTTAAAGCATTTTCTTGTCCTCAATAAAACCAATAAGAGAACTACCCTATACCTAACCAATGTCCCAAACTCACAAAGTATGATGACCAAGGTGGTTGTCAGCAACAACTATCAACACATGAAATTCAATCCATCCACCCTCTCTATCAATCAAAACACAGCTTTCTCACACCCATTTGAACAAAGAATGCAACCTCAACTCTTGATACCATCTCAGTATGCATATATCCAAATTAGAGAAGTGAAACATGTCAGCCATTCAAATCCACATGCCCTCAGAATTAGACCAAGAAAAGTGTTTTTTTAAGTAACGACAAAACACACCACAAGGACACACAAGATAAAGGGAGAAGAGAAATGCACTCAAATCTCACAAAGAACTTCACAAGATAGCTCACAAGTACCATATGCTAGCTCATTTACTCAAGTGCCTTTCTTTTCGGGTATTAGGATTGAGATTACATAAGGACTTTTCTAAGTTTTTAATGAAGGTTAGAGGCTAATAAGGTACAACTGAGGTTTTTAGTGACTCACTTACCATCTTTGACCACTTCATTACATTTCCACAACCCTTTTCACCTTTTTTAATCCCTTCTTTTGTTTTGGAATTTTTCACACCCTAAAGTGTTTTTGTCAGCTCAAACTTCATTGTTCTCTTTTGATCTTTTGATTTCTTCTCTTTTTCTTCTTTTTAGCCCATTGCTCAATCACACTTTGAGATATGCTCATACAACATCTTTTTTGCCTATGTCTTTCTTCCCCTCCTTATCACCCCCAACTTACTAATTTTTTTTCATTTTTCATTACTTTTCAAGTGTCAAAGAGGATGGGTCCAAAAGAGGTTCAACTTGAGAATTGACTTTGGCTTTCATTGCTGTTGATCAAGAAAAAGGCCAATAGACTCAAAGAGGGATAGTAAGGATTCACGCATCATTTGGTAGGTATTTTTAGGCATATGGGGCTTGTGAAGCACAAAGAAGGTCTAAGTTCATCTCTACAGCTCATAGTCAATCCTAAATTCAGGCACAAGTAGCAAGGCAAGTTCTAGAGTATGACCAAATCAAGTGAACAATAAATTTTCCTTTCCTACATATTGACATATTGATATAGAAATGACGAACATATTACTCTCAACTATAAACACATTGCCAACAATTTAATGTCACAAAAGGGGATATAAAACTCAATGTCAAATAGCTATGGAAAAATTTTTAAGGGGGCTTGTTCTCAAAAAAATCATCTCAAATATGCTAATAGCTAAATCACCACCACCACCTAAGTCAAAAAAATACTTATCCTAAGACGACTGATAATGCTCAAACTCACACTTTTTGACAAAGTATAAAGCGGGTGTTGTCAATAAAGAATCCAACAAAGAGGTTGGGGTCAAACCCACAAGGAATATNCACTGATCCGCTGCAGCGATCACTGATCCACTGCAGCAGACATCGTCTTTCCTAGACCTACGAACCCCATTAATGGAGGTTGAAATTTCAATCTCCGTATTTCTTCAAATAAACTACAGATCAGGCATGGAGGACTGGCCCAAGCCCTAACTTCCATTACCCCCCCTAATGGTGTAAGGATTCAAGCCCAAAGGTTTATAGAAAGTCGAACCACCACCTCGACCCCACAACTACATGAAATTGGTCAGAAACACACAGAGAACGATAGGAAATACTTGATAATGTAAATACAAGTAGCATGCTTCAACAATCTAGCCTAGGAGCTCAAAGAAAGAAACCACCCTCATCATTCCCATAACTACTCGAACCCTAAGCAAACAGGCATGAAAGTGCAAACATTTAACAAAAAATAAGTACAGGGGTCATGAAGAGAAGGATTACTTGGGAAATTGAGCAAATCCATTGAAGAGTTGAAAGGGTTTGGAGAAGAATTTTGAGTGCAAAGTGATAAATGAGCCAGAAACTGTCGTTCTGGCCCTTAAACTGATTCCATTTTTGCTGCAGCGGGTCATTTTTTGCTGCGGCGAAACTGCTGTGGTGGGCAAGGAACTTTCTGAAATAGACGGGCTAAGGCAGTGATTGTTCAAATTCCATCGATGGCCCCCCACATTTCTATATACTCGCTAATGGGAAATCAAATTTCGGGGAATCTCAAGGTGGCATTTTAATCTAATTTTTTCATGCTGAAAAATAAAAATGGCAATAGGAGTGTCGTTGAAGTTGTATCTCTCTGAAGGTTACATACTCGAATGAGATTTGGATGCTTAGGAAGTGTTACGGAAGGATTAATGCATAATTTAATGCTTGAGCCTTGGTCGAAACCAGGGGAGATTTTTAATTCCTTGAGAAGTTATCAGGTTCATATTAAATGAATTTAAGAATAATGTGTAATATAGGGATCATGCAATGATCAGTCTAGGAACCGAGAAACAGACATCGATGAGCTCCCGGTGCCAGTTAGAAGTGGGGGAAACTATGACCGATGTTAGGATCAACATGGGTGACAAACTCCCGCCTCCATATCAGAGGGTCATTATGGGAGAAACAGATTTTTAATTGATATCTAATGTAATGATTCACACGACCGTTATAGCACCCCAATCACTCGAGAGGAGGCGAATTTAAAATTTTTAGATTTTGGAACGAAGTCCCCTAAAAACCAAGAGCGGGAGACGAAAAAGATCGAATGGGTTGAGTCACAATCAGGTGGGCCACCGCAGTGGACTTGCCTCGACCATAGCAAAACTGCTGTAGTGGTAATTGGTCTCGCTGCAATAGGTGATGCGGACCAGAATTTCGCAATCCTGTTCAAGTTAAAATTTTAAAAAAACAATTCTCTCAAAAAGGGCTTAATAAAAACACTCAAAAATAGGAAATAGACTTTTGGAACAAGAAGAGGAGCAAGGAGGTAGGAATTCATCCTCCATGGCTAGGAATTTCCGCCAGAACTTAGGAATTGGAGCAAGCATGCAATTGGGGACATCTCAATGACAGCTTGGCATCTAGGTAGGCTATGTCTTACTTATCTCCGTGTTAGACTTGGATTAGCAAAACATATATGTGCGTATAATCGATGTGCTTTGATGGGTAGGAACGAATTTTGAATAAATTATTATTGAATATTTAAAATCGATAAGTGTTTGGGGATGAGAGAATAGGGAAGGGGTGGTGA
>JACEIK010003552.1:152076-162355 GCA_018107945.1 Datura stramonium | reverse complement strand
CCCGAATGAATGAAATTATTATAGTAAGTCAAAAGAAAACTTATAAGTTTCAAAGATATTGAAAAAAATTAAGATTATAAATTATGTGAAAATCTAATATCTTCATATTACTACAATTGAAGCGGGTTATAAATATTAATGTAAAAGATTACCCACCGTTTTCTTTTATTTGTAGTACATAAATATAAGTATGATGACAAAATCACATACGAAAGTAAACTAGAAGTTTACTAAAATAAAGATAAGTTGGCATAACTGGTTGGCCATCCCTGTTCAAATGTGATGCAAAAATAATTGTGAATTCACGTGTCTATATGTCGGAGAAATAAAAGATTCTTCAAGAATTCTCTTGTGTTGCTTGTTCTCGTGATAGAATGATCTTTGATCAGATAAGATTGGAATTATATTCCCTGAAATTTTAAAACTTATAAAAGGGTGAATATGAGCTCATTCACCTGTCATGTGAACCATTTGCTATTATATAATTTTAATAGATGCATCTATGGTATGGTCACATGTTGTTTGATATCAACTTGCAATTAATTTTTGCAAGGTTGTTTGCTCGAATTGTTAAATTAAGAGCACAATTTCAAATTATAAAATTATGATCATAATGATGGTTCATTTCTAAGTTAGTTTAGAAAAAATTGTATGCCTTCAATTATAGCTAAATCATTGGTTATGAGAACAAAAATCACAAATAAAATTTGGTATGAGATATGTTTATTTAACATACAGCAACACTTGAATGCATCAAGCCAACAAATATATGATTCAATTGCTCCACGACACCGCACAAAGATGGGTCCACAAATGAGCTTGGGGGGTAAATATTAGTTTTCCTAACATTAGGGGAAGAAGTGATTAACAACTGAAAATTGAGTGTCGGATGAATTATCTAGATCCTCGGGGGAATGTTATAAATATATTTTCTATTTATAGTGAATGTCTATTTCTTAGCAGGAAAGTTAGGGTTTGTAACTTTGGAACCAAGTTAGTTTTTCCCTATAAATAAAGGGGTTTTTCATTCATTGTAAAGAATCTTTTTAATCCCTTTAATCCCTCTCTTCTCTCTTTCTCTACAATATTCTTGTTCTTCTTTTATTGTTTCACAATAGTATTAGTGCATAATAATTTACACTCTTTAATTTATTTTCTCAGTTAAATATTGTGATGGATAATGAATTAATTTAATAAATAAAAGATTGATATAAGTTAACAGAATTGTAATTATTTTAATGTCTTAAATGTTAGGACTTTTAATATAACTCAAATAAGAAAAGATTTAAGAAGTAAAATTTTAGTTAATTTTAAAATACTATATAATAGTAGTTCTTACCTTTTACAAATAAGTAAAAAATTTAATAGTTATCGCCACACTCTAGCCCCACCCTTACATATTGCTTAACTTTACAATTGAGATATAATATTTCTCGATGTTCATAATAAGTTATAAAATGTTAGATCTTGATCCAATATTTCTTCATAATATTTTTAGTTTTTTAGCTCAAATTGTATCTTTACTTTGTGATCTAAAAAGTCTATAAATTATTAAAAAGTATAAAAAAGATAATTTACTAAAAGACTATTCCAATAAAGGACGCCATGAAATTGCAAGATTTGTCCTTTAAATGAACTAATCTTTAATTTTTTGCCTTCAAATAGTCCGATCTTTAATTTTTACCCTTTAATTATCGAATTTATGCCTAGTGGGGCAGAAATTCTTTAAAATTGAAGTCATATCTAGACATAATTTGTAAAATATTATGATACGAAAATATAAACTTATACTCAATAAAAATTTATTTATCACGAGGGACATAAATTAGAGAATTTTTCATAAATAGCTATAGTTTGTACCATAATTATCATTAGTAGCAATAATTTGCCTATTATGTTTTATAACAAATGTTCTGAAATTTCCGTTGTATTAGTGATATAAAAATTCGTTGTATTTTTTCACTCAATTTAACTGAATACACTGTATCTATTCATTCAATATAGTTCTATCAACACTTTCTCAATTTGATGAATACATATATGCAACCCAAAAATATTTTCACATATACCATCGCCATAAAATTCAGACATAAATCCTAAATACAAACTAGTAGCACAATATACAACATAGTTACAGCTTCGAAAATCACTAGATCTTTAGATATAATCCAGAGATATTTTCAAATATAACATTCGTTTGGAGGATTAACAAAGTATTTATTTTACTAAATACACAGATACAACTCAAAAATATTTTCAGATACAATATTCGATTAGAGGGATTAATAAATAAACATGTGTGTATCGATGTATCTATCACTTTTATTTTATGAGATACAGTTGTATCATCACAAAAAAATTATCATAAATTTAACTCTACAATAAATTGATTGGGGTGATTTATGAGATAGAAAGAGGAGAGAGACGAGCGAAAAAGGGAGAGAGGTGAGACTTGAGAGAGGGAGAGGAGAGAGAGGCGAGTGAGAGATGGAGGAGAGAAGTGAGTGAACGAGGGAGAAAGGAGAGATCAATTTCCTATGAAAATGATAAATGTTTGCTAAATTTGGTGGTACTTTGAAACTATATAACCATAAATATAATAGCTATGTTCGCTTGGTTGTGTAATTAATTTCATTAAATCCCAAGTTTTTGCACTTGCGGCCCTATTTCGGGAAAATTTTTAATCTTTGCCCCTTAAATTGGTGGTCTTAAATTTTTATTGTTATTGCTCATTTAATAAAAAATTATTGTTTAAAATATATTTAATTATGACTTAATTTCACTAGACAAACCTTTTTAAAGAATGTTTACCTGGAGGCATGTCTTATTTAATTCGCAAGACAAACCTTTACCGTTATTATTAAAAGAAAAATTCATCAAACACACGTTAACCCTATAAAACTCAGGTCTATGCTATTGAACTTCTATCTCAAGGCACGAGTTATGCTAAAGCATAAGTTCAACGTATGAACTTCTTAAGACATAATGTCCTAAAACTGAAATTATGTCCCAAGAGACAATTTCATGCTATAAAACTTATACCCCAAAGCATAATCTATGTGAACTTATAACATAACTTGTGTAAAAATTTATGCCTTGCAATTTTTATTTTTTTTGTTGTTACGAATATTTTCTATCACTTTTTTATTATTTATAGTGTCAAAAAGTAAAAACTAAAAATTATAAATTTAAAAAATAAAATTAAAAAGAGAAAATTTCAAAAATGGGCAACAATTTGGAAGGAAATAGGCTTAAGAAGCAACATTTACTTTATTTATATAAAATGACAATTTTTTGAAAATTTTAATTTATAGTGTTTTTTTTTATTTTTTTAGTTTTTTAAATATTTCTTTATTTAAATTTAATTACAATATTTTATGTGTCATGTGTTGTATTTAATATAGGTAAAAACGTAACAAAATACAAATACAAAATGCGAAATGTGAGTGATTTTAGGGATTATGTTCAAATAAAATTTCAACTTAAAATAAAAAATTAAAAAAACTCAAAATTCATAAAAAAAAAAAAACCCCAAAAACAAAAAACAAACAATATAAAAAATATAAAAAAACTAAAAAAAATAAAAAAAATAAAATATTTTATTTTTTTAATGTTTTAAAATAAAAAAAATACATATGTATTTGTGTGTACTATTATTAAGATGTATTTCTTTTAAATTTAATAGTTTCAGCGTAAATACATAATCATTAAATACAACAGGTTATATGTATTTGAAATCTATCTGTATATGTAAAAATACACATACAAGATTATGTATTTGAATGTATGAAAATAGAACTAATATATTCCCTGCTAAAATAAATATTTTGCAAAGATACTCAAAATAAATATTTTGAATACTCAAAATACAAAACCCTCAAATTCAAAAAAAGACACCATTGAAAAATTAAATATCTAAATACATATAATACATAATTTATAAAAATATACAAATATAATTTTCAAATCAAAAAATAAATCTACTTGAGATTTCAAAATATCATAAAGATTTGAAATATTTAAAAAATATTAAAAAGGATTACAAGTTAATTATGCATATGGAATTGTTTGATTATTAATTTAAACTTGAATTTTTAAAAATTTAAAATAAATAAAAATCGCGAATGAAACTTACTTGATTTGACAAGATTAATATGATAGCGTGGGAATTTGCGAGAATCGTGGACAATTAATGGAAAAATAAGGGGTTGAAGATGAACGATGGAGAGAGAGAGGAGAAGAAAGGGGTTGGGTGGGCCGGTTACGGTAAAAAGACACGGTAAAAAAGTAAAAAAGAGAAAATTAAAAATGTTAAAAAAAATAAAAAAAATAAAAAAAATAAAAAAATTATAAAATAATAAAGAAAGAACAAGAATATTGTAAGAAAGAGAATGAGAGAAGTTCTTATTTCTGCGAAGTTACTTATTTCTCTTGGTGGGATGAAATACAATGAAGAGTAACGCTCACATCTTGAATACATCGTGAATGTGTGCCTCGTTAAAACCTTACTAGAAAAAACCCTAATGGCAAAAAAACTCAGTGGGAAAATGAGTACACATATCTAATAATACTCATTTTGGTAGCATAGGTAAAAACTTCTGAGAAAAACCTGGTGGAATAGAAACCTCGAAGGAAAATAGAGTACAACGCGTATTAACTCCCACATGAGTAGAACATCCTTGGATCTTTGCATCTCGATCTTGTGCACATCTTCTTGAAAGTTGCGGTTGGTAGAGATTTGGTGAATAAATGAAACCACGTTATCACTTGAGCGAATGCATTTGCGTTAATATCACCCGTTCCTTTAGACTCGTATGGGTAGAAGAACTTTTGGCAAGATGTGTTTCTTATCTCCTTTTATGAATCCTCCTTTTAGTTGTGTTATGCATGCTCGCATTATCTTCGTATAAAATTGTGGGTAATTTGTCACATTTCAAAGCCACATTTTCTCTAATGAAATGTATCTGTGGACACTCAAGCCGCTGCGTTCTTGGTTTGCTTAAATGAATAGCTATTATCTCGACATGAATTGATGAAATAGCTACGAAATTGATTTGTAGATCTCGAGATATGGCGGTACCTCCAGCGCTATAAACATGTAACCGAGTTTGAGGTCGAGCTTTGTGGATCGGATAAATACTGACATCAACATAACCGTTAAGATCAGAATTTATGTTGCAGAATAATATAGGCTTCAGCGATAGTCCGCTTTAAGATCTGCATTATGTGTTTGATCCCGTTTCAATATCTAATGAAGCAAACTATATCTTAGGACCAAAAATTTCTTCGTTCTTTTAAATTCTTCGAGGATTTTCATATATCCTTGATCTCTACAGACATGAAAATAATTTCATAATGTGCATATCAAGTTTTTCATATGTTAACAGACTTTTGAGAACTTTTGAAATAATTAAATCGTAATAAGAGAATGCTCTCCATATAATAATGTCGAATTCTGAAAAATCTTTATGTCACAAGAATCCATTTATATCCGCGACATTATGCGCCCGCCTTTGGAGGCATAGCCACAGCCTCTTCAGCCTCTTGGGACTGGGTGCTAGGCGAGCCCTAACCGCTAGTGCCCAGGCGCTCTAACTCAGTTCAAGAAAACGACGAGGTATCTCTTGTTTGTAAATACGACCTCACGTCGGCTTAGGCCTATAGCCACACATGTAAGCAAACAACGGTACCCGAACAGCGAGGTAATAGGAGCACCTGTGCGGGCGAACAAGGCGGCAATGGTCTAGTTATTTCGAATCAGAAAACATGTGTTAAGCGCTACGTGATGCGGCAAGGTCACCGCTACCCAGCGAATAAGGCCCCTTGCGACCATCGCCAAGCAAACTAAAACATACCGCTAGCGGCCTCAACACGATCGTGCATTAACCCACAGGAAATGTACAATGCGCAAGCCTCAGAATACGATAATATGGTCGAGACGGGGCCAGAGCCTACCCGTGCGTGCAAACCAAAGAAAAGAAATAAACCTCCTAGCTATCTAGCTCAGGATATTGGGCGATGACTGTGTCTTCATTTGGAATCACGAGGATCGGCTCTGCGTCATGAGTACTACTTGAGGCAAGTAATGTAGCCCCGAACGGGCGTCGGTCTGTTAGTGCGAGTATTAAAACAACAAGCTGGAAAATAGCGAAGACAAGCAATCAACGTGGAAGGAAATGGAAAGAAATGAAGTAGCGGCGAAAGTGAGGTTTAGAGGCGTCCCTCAAACTATCTTCCGAAAGGAGTAAGTCGTGCACAGTAGCATTGACATTCACTATCTGTCTACTCATGTAACATAACATGGTGTAATATGGCATAACATAACATAGCATAGCACCTAAACCTTGGGCAGCAAAGCGGGAGGTACAACCAACGCGCAATGCATGCCTACCCCGGTCATTCCGTCTCCCATTAGTAGCTATAAGCAATCCTACTTAGGTCCCACAGGTATGCTGCTTAGGCCGTGAGCCTGACTATCGCGCCACCTGTAGTCAGGAGGACTCCTGGATAACACCGGGGCGTGCAGCTCGGCAGTGTATAAAAGTAGACCAAGGCAAAATATGGAAAAACTGGATCAATGCCGTCCCACAGGAATGTACCTATTTCGACAGAGATGTATCCTGGCCCTACGGCGGGCAGAGTCGATCTGGCGCTGTTAACCTTGGGCGGTCATGAATGCTAGGTAAATCCATTGAGCAATGCGATCAGTCTCGACTAGTAATACTAGCTGCATATACTACGTGCGAAATTAGTGATAATAATGTGTATGTATATAATACATGTTAAAACTAATGATATTAATGTGTATATATACAATACATCTTTGAAGCTGATAATGGTATATATATATGATTTTGTCATACGTATTTGAATCTAATCTTGAAACAAGATATAATATTTACTATTGAGAATCATGTTGTATAACTAAGTTTCATGGTAGATATTATTTCTTATTTCTAACATGTTTCCTAAAATTCATATTAAACTCTTATTATTTACGAAATATTTTAAGACTATATTGCTTTACTAAATTTCGGTGAACATGATAATATCGACATATTTTACTAAATTTTATCTTTTGGACATGTTGTATCTTGTTCAAAACTTCTTCTTGGAATTTATATCGTGCTAGTAAGGTTTCATGCTACACATAACATAATGGTTCTAACATTATACTAAAATTAAAATACTAAACATAATATCACGGCAAAACGATGCGGGCACTTAAATAATTTGACTATCTGGGAGCTGCTAGCTTACGAAGAAGCCCGACTTAACATACCTCGGTTTCGACTGGACTAACGTAACTCGGCCAATATTCAGCTATTCCTTCCAACTACATTCATATACGGTAATTAGAAGTAAATCCATCGGTATTAGGAAGAAAACACTATTTTGAATATATATATAGCCCAAACTTTGACCTTCTCCCGGAAAAGCAGTGAAAACCTTCGCTATTTTTTAGTCGAAAGGAGAAATACTCACTTTAGGGCTAGAAGTACATTGACACTAATTTGGAGCAATTCCACACCTTAGCTTGGTAGGGCTGACGATTTTACGGCGAATTTAGCGAAACTAACTCATGAAATGTTCTGCGGCTTTATACTTCGGTATCAGGAGTTAATTTAATTTTAATTTGCGTTTGATGGCGTAATCGGACAGAATATTTAGCATCAAAACCCTTAGTCCTTACTATTTCTAGTCGTTAAAGTAAATTGTGGAAATAGAAATAAAAGCCAGTGGAGCTTTATATACTTGGGCTGGACACCGCCAGGTGGCACGTTGGCCATCGCGGAGGCTTCCTGCCGTGGCACGGCACTGCATCGCGGAGTGCAGCGACCTCCACTCTGCGATGATTCGATGCGACACAGAGTGCGGAACCAGGGACCTTTTCTAGCATGTATGGCATTTAAAAACAACCAACATGCGAGTGACAAATCTCCGTAATAGAAATTTCACGGGGTGTAACACATTACACTTAATTGTATTTTAATTGACCAATCATTTATCTGTCCATACTTTTGACGGATTTGAATTTAAGATCCTGAATTAATATTTATAATATTGAGTGCTACATTATATCAAAGGTATTGTCGACGATCATTTTGATATCGGTTCCAATGGGGCATAACTTGTGGGATCTCTTGTTTAAATTTTTGAACCTTTGCGGATTTTATGAAGTGTTATGTCATTGGTGCTTTCTTAAAGCACTTTGCCCATAAATCGTATGACCATCTAAATCATTTGCTCCTCTCCTTACTTCCAAGGAATTCCATGTTGGAGCTAGTTTGATGCATCGCTTGGACGTCTGTGGGCACTTGTCCTTGAGGACCTTTCATTGAAGCATTTGCAATGAATTATAAAATAGAGTTAGCAAATATATCGGCAATTGATTTGCAATATTTTGAAGTGGGTAATACACATTAAACTTAGTTCACTTTTTCTTTCTGAGGATCTAGATAATTCATCCAACTCAATTTTGGGCATAATGCTTCTCCCCCTAATATTTAGAAAAACTAACACATTCCCACAGCTCATTTGGGGACCCGTCTTTGTGCGTTGTGGTGGAGCAATTGAATGTATATCGCACATTCAAATTTTTGCTAGATGGAACTATTTGGATCGATCTGAACCAATTGTGATAGGGAACCTGATATTGTGATGCATTCAAGTGTTGTTATATGTTAAATAAACATATCACCATGCAAATTTTATTTGGAGTTTTATTCTCATAACCAATGATTTAGCTATAATTGGAGGCATACGATTTTTGCTAAACCAACATAGATATGAATGCGGCACATTATCGGCGTAGTTTGCTAATTTGGAATTTATGCTCTTAATTTAATAATTGGGTAACAACGCACAAAATCGGTGCAAGTTGATATCCGAAACACATGTAGGCCGTCATAAAGATAGGCTCTATTGTAAGCGATTCACGCTGGTAGGTGAATGGGCCATATTAAAAAATCCTTTTATAAGTTTTAAAATTTCGAGAATATAATTACAATCTTAGCGATCAAAATCATTCTATCACGAAAACAAGCAACGCCAAGATAATTCTTGAAGAATCGCTTTTTTATTTCTTCAAGCGTATTATAATACGTGAATTCTCAAATTCTTGCATCACATTTGAGCGGGATGACCAACCCTGATTGTATCCAACTTATTTAAAGTAGCTTCTGATTACTTTAGTAGCCTGTTCATCATTCATACTTATATTTATGTACTACAAATAAAAAAAGCGTGGATAATCACTACGTAAATATTTATAACCGACTTGAAAATTATAGTAGCATGGTCTCCGGATCTTCCGTAAATTTATAGTCTCGATTTTCAATGTCCTTGAAGCTTATAAGTTTCCTTTTTGAGACTCTTACCAATAATTTCATTCCTTGGTGCAATAATACATTGACTCTTAGACTCCTCGATTAATTTTGTGTACTACCATATTCAATCATATCAACATCATTAATAGTTTTACTGCGTAGTTTCGGCTTAGAAACAAGTTTTGAATGTTGATGAGTTATATACGTAAACAGTTTTATAATCTTGATGGATCCAGTAATATAGATGCGTTTGGGTGGATGACCGTCTTTGAGATAATTAAAATATCTTCTTTAGGCTATTCCACGAAAAAGTGGATCCTTATTAGTAGAATCTTCAATTTTAAGAATTTTGTCGAGATGATGTTCGAGAATATCGCCAGCGCTTAGCGCGATGCGTTAATATCATAGCCTTAGCACGATCTTGATTTGATGTTTTGTTTTCACTTTTAATGGTGTCTCCAAGACCCATTGCATCCATATGGATTTCAGCATCCAACATCCATGAAAGGTAGTTCTTGCCTGAACTTTGAAGGGCAACGAAATCAAGTTTCGTAAGGTTAGCCATATTAAAAGAAAGAGAAAAATAATACTTTGGCCTTCAAATTTTGAAACAGTAGAGTTGTAGAGCAACAATATCACCAAGGAAATATCACTCCTGTGGTTAAGTAATACATCTTTCGCAAAAAAAAAATTAATTTTTTTTACCTCTGATCTTTCAAAGTGAGTGCTCAAGGCAGAGACTCGTGTTGATAACGTGTTATGAAATAATAAAGAAAGAACAAGAATATTGTAGAGATAGAGAGAAGGAGAGAAGTTTTTATTTCTCTTGATGGGATGAAATACAATGAAGGAGGGGATAATTTCTCCTAATTTTTCTCCAAAAGATACACTTTCACTATAATATAAACACATGTATCCACTACGATACAAGTACCTTTATAAACATTCAC
>JACEIK010003552.1:79346-135105 GCA_018107945.1 Datura stramonium | reverse complement strand
AAATCCAGCCCAACTTGATGGTAGAACATATATTCTTTTGCATAATTGAATAGATATATTTTAATTATATATGTAAAATATTTCAATTACAAAAAAAATAAAAAAAGTATATGGAAAAAAATGAATAACTAATTTTTGGATAAAAGTGATAATTTTAAATAAAGTATCGAATTAAAAAAGATTTTAAAAGTAAATTGATAGGGTAAATATATAATTTTATTATTTTAATCCATGTATAACTAATAACCACATAACTTATTCCACCTTCTATCCTGCATAAAATTATACATAGATTTCCTCATAAGTCATGTGATTATTAAATTATGTAGAATTACTAAAACATAACCAAACACCGTATAAAGTTAATACATGAATAACTTTTACACGACTTTTTTTGAAACTTACCAACCAAATATTGTATAAAATATATATACATGAATAACTTTTTTCCTATTTGGAAACCAAACATGATACAAAATTAATACATGAATAACCAAGTTATTCATGTATTTGTTTGGGCCTTATCCAGTGGTAACCAAAACGGAGCCCTACAGAGCTTGTTTGGTTTAGTTGAAAAAAATGACTTTTAAATATAAATGCTTAAAATATTTTTAAGTGTTGACTTTTCAATGCTATAAATAAGCAGTTATGTGTTTGAATAAAAAATCTTGAAGTTGAAAAAATTTATTGATGATGTGTTTAGTACATAACTGTTGTTAAGTACTTATTTTGAGTCAAATGACTGAAATGACCTTAAAATTATTAACACTATGAAAAGTGAATTACTATAATATTTTTATTTCTAAAAAATAATTAATTTACGATGTTCTCTTTTATTTTATTTTTAATATAAACTAATTATTTCAGATTGATTTTATCTTTTTAAAAAATATCAAAAAAGGAAAAAGGAAACCTTAAGGGAATATTTTTTAGCTAAAATTAAAATCAAAATTATATTAATTTTTTATTTTATAAAATTGAATATAATAATTTAAATGAATTAATATTACCTCAATTTTTAATTTTCAGATATTTAATTTTTTTCTAATATGCAAAAAAAAATTGTCAAAAATTTAGTGAGTATTATTGAAATTAAAAAAAATATTATGAGATAAATAGGTAAATAGCCTAGTCAAACTTAAATGAATAATAAGTCAAAAAATAAAAATTAATCTCTATCAACTTTTAACTTTCATCTTTTGTAAGCACTTTTTAATTTTTTTTTCAACATTTTTTATAAAATCAAACACAAACTAAAAGTTAAAAAGCTAAAACCAAACACCCTATAACTGTAGCAATGACTTTAAAATGGCTAGTCTTAAATTGTTTAACCCACTTTGCTTCATAGAAAATTTTCAAGGTTAAAATTCAAATTTTGTTTTGAGTTTCAAATTTTTCCTGTTTTAACCCTCTTTGCTTCGTAGAAAATTTTTCAAGACCAAACCTTAAAATTTAGTGAATTTTAAACTTTTCCTATAAGAGGCAGGCAGGATTAAAAATTGAAGACAAATCACCTGTTGTTTTAACAGACGACTCCTTGACCCAATATGTAAGTTGGAACTCCAAGATGAAGGTAACACTGTAGAGCATTGCCTTTCGATATTAGAAACTTACAACATGTAACCAACCCAAATTAAACAAGTGTCCATACAAATACACAACGACCGAAAGCAACAAAAACACCAAAACATACAAACTCTCACAAAACAACACAAATGTTGTTGCTCTTAACATATTTAGTAATCTTCTGGAGCCAAAGGCTGATGGTGAGTGTGTACTGGAGCTTCAGACTGTATGAGCCCAAACTCATAGATAAGTCCAGCTATGGCTGCACCAATGAATAGGGCCCAACCAGTAGATCCAGTGGTTCTTCCACCTCCAGCCCACTAAACAGGCCCAAAAGCCCTTGCCGGGTTCATGGACCCAGCTCCTTCAAAGGCCCCACCCACAAGGACATTAGCTCCCACTATGAAAGCAATGGCAAGAGGTGCTATAATTCCCAGACTACCCCTCTTTGGATCGATGGCAGTTGCATAAACAGTGTAGACCAGCCAAATGTCATCACTATTTCCATTACAAGTGCATTCCGTTGCCAACTCCTGCTGCTACTGCGAATCCCACTGGCCTCTGAACTAACAACAAAATAATAGTAATAATAAAACTCATTTCTTTAAAAAAGAGAGAAAATAACTGTTTTGATTAGTAGAATTTAAGTATAAAATATTATGTGACTAGGAATTATTTCATTAAAAGTTTAAAATGAAAAGATTGACGTCAAATTGCATATACTAAATAAGAAAAGATCACTTTGACGTTAAATTGTTGTACTAAATAAAGCTCTTTTAGACTAATTAGAAAATAGAAAAAAAGAGAGAAGTAACGCTTCTCGAATTTGTGATCTTAAAAGACACCCGCCGAGTGTAAAATTTTTATTTCCTTTTTCGTAGAAAATATTTCCCAATACCGCAACCAAGCACTAGAAAAATGATAAGACTTGATATTCTAGAGAATATTTTAAATTTCTGTTGTGCACAGAACACATCCGAGTTTATCTTTCTAGTTCTTTATAAAGGGGTCGATAGTCAAAGTTATATCATGAATATTGAAATATTTAATGTGATAGTATCCCACCATATTATATAGAATGATCCTGAGTCTAACTAACACCTCTGGCAAAATGTAGGATAAAATAATTTTGTATTTTATTCGAATATCACTGTACCAAAAAGACCCTAAAAGAAAGAACTTTTGTCTTACAAAGCCATCAGTAACCAGCCTCAACAGCGCAGAGGCAACAACAGCACCTAGGAGCTGAGCAATCCAATAGTAGATGGCACGAAGGACGCTAACTCTGCCACCCACAAGGGCACCGAATGTGACAGCCGGGTTAACATGACCGCCGGATACGTTCATGCTCGACGCTACCGCTGCAAAGAGCGAAAATGCATGCGCCACTGCTATTGCAGTTAATCTTGATGCCCCTAAAGCTCTATCGGGGTACAGCTTATCTGCACATACATTCATATATATATATATAAACATGAAATTCAACATCTACTATCCATAAAGAGAGATAAATTAAGTGGTTATATACAACCAGCGTAATTCTTCGACAAAATGAGATTCGATAAACCGCTTGCAGCTAAGCTCACCTTGCTTTCATATTTAAAAAACATCTAATTTTAAACCTTCCCATTCTTCCCTTTGATGATATACTCCTTAAGTCTACCTTGACATGTTAAGATCACAAGTTCTAAAGGGTACTTTTGACATTTTGAAAATACTCTTTTTCTCTTAATAACTTGTCTGAGTCAGATGGGCAGCCTGGCCTTAGTAAGGGTAAGTTGTCTCCGTGTGATCTAATGGCCACGAATTCAATCCATAAAAATTTGCATTGGGACAGGATGTCTTGTGCATCTGTCTTTTTTACTTGTCTAGTCAGACAGATCAATAAAATGAAACAGATGAATATAGAAGTGTAATTAGTACTTTCCTGACGTATGCAAGAATTTCCAAGAACAATAGATAAATAGGAGTTAGTTAGTATCAAAATTACCAAGAGCAAGAACGGAGCCTTCTCCAGCAAAGACGAAAATCAAGGTAGAGAGGAACTCGGACAAAGTGGCACGCATGGAATCAGGGTGTGTAGCTTCATCCACCCTCCCAAAGGCATACCTGCGTGGCTGCATGATTATTGATCTACACTGCTCACTTCAATTAATTAGGCTACTACTGCTTAAATTTTATCACTCAAAAATCTAAGAAGCTAGCTACCTAGCTGAACAGCCAGTTGAGAAAGAAAAGATAAAGATGAGGCTACCCGAGAACGATATAGTCGAGGGCGGGAGTTTATAGATGAGTTCAGTAAGATAAAAATTGGATTTAAGTGGGACACTTGGGAGAAGCACTGCATGAATACTGACACGTATTCTACATGCGTTATACTTTACATCATGATCGATCCAATCTGCACCGTATTAATATATGTATTTTTTAAGTCAAAAATAACTCTCCACTTTAATATATTAGTTAATTTTATCTTTGATTATATTATAGGGTTAAATATATTCTCGTCATTAATAAAATGTATAAAATTATCCCTCAATTAGATGGAATCCCTCAAATTGACTTAAATTACTCAATTTCAATTAAATTACTCTTTTTTTTTTAAATGCGAGATCCACCCACACTAAGCAGAAATAAATTCATTAAGATTTAATTATTCAAAGCAAAACAAATGCTCAAAAACTATTCAAAGAAAAATCTTAAAAATAAAGAAGTTCGATCATACAGTTATTTTTCCTCCAAAAATATTGGAACAAACAAAATAGCAACAAAATATTTACCAAATCAGGCTTCATCATTCTTAATATGAAGGATTTTGGTAAATGTTGATTTCTATTGTTTGTTCCAGCTATTTTGGAGGGAATGTTGGCATGTCAAACTCACTTTATTTTTAGGATTTCTTCTTGAATAGTTAAATCGATGAGTTTATTTAGTTTAGCGGGTCGGGTTCGGATGTTAAGCAAACAGGTAATTTAATTGAATGGTGTATTCTTGGATAACGAGTTCATCCAATTGACGGTGGTTTACTTTATTAAGCGACCAGTATGGCTCTATAGTATAACCGAAGGCAAGTTAGCTAATATAAGTAGAAGAGTATTTTACCCTTCTCCCTATTTTATCCTACTTCTCCTCCTAACATCTATATATTTAAATCCAAAACTAAGAGGGTGTTTGGTTTAACTCATAAGCTGGTCAAAAGCTTTGACCAACATAACCTTTTAATTTTTGTAGAGGTTTGATTTTTATTAAAAAGTGTTTAAGTTAAAAAGGTTTTAAAAGTCAAAAGTCAAAGTTGGTAGATATCAACTTTTTAATTTTAGCTATAAGCCATTAAGTTTGACTAAACTATTTATCTTTTTATTCCATAATATTTTTTAATTTCTTAATACCCTCATTCAAAATCTTTGACAAAATTTTATTTTTGTACATATAGATTAAAATCTGAAGAAACTAGAGTAAAGGCCGGATAATCATGCTATACTATGATTTGCAATGATTTAAGTATTAAACTAACCAAAAAAAAAACTACAAGTATTATTTTTTTATAAAACATTTAATTATATATTTTTTAAAATAAATTTTAATTCAACTAAGCTTAATTTTAGCTTTTTTTTTAGTTTTTAATTTGTTTATTAATTTAAATTTTAATTATTTTAAAAATAAAAAATATTATAGTAATTCATTTTTATAGAGTTATAGCTTCAAGAGCATTTAAGTTATTTGACCTAAAATAAGTGTTTAACAACACTCTTTTTTTCAACTTTAGTACTTTATCCAACACATAACTGTTTATTTATAAAATAAATTTTATCACTTAAAAAATACTTTAGCATTTATATTTAAAAAGTCATTTTTTCCGTTACCACGATTTCTAAATCAAACGACATAAAATTAATAAATAACTAAAATAGTACTCTCTCAATAGCTACCAACTTTGAACGCAGTGCAACCATTTATCTTTAATTAGTTTTTTTAATCTCCTTTAGCTGAAGCTACTTCAGCTTTAAGTCTCCACTCATGCTAATATAAATAATTTTTTATTTTAAAAATATTAAATACTTAATTTAATATTATTTATTCATTTCCTTTTTTGAATTTTTTAATATTATTGTTTTTTTTAATATAGTTTTTTTATCCTTTTTATTTTAAATTATCCCTTCTTCAAACATTTTTGAGTCGGTAAGTGGGAAGATCCAAATTGCATATCCTTCTTTGTCTAGAATTTATTTAGATTAGCTTTGTACAAGAAGTATTTTTTAAAAAAGAAAAACAAAAAGAGCCAATGTGTTATAACAAAATATCTTTCTAAAAGAATTATTGCACTTAATTTTGTCATAAATCAAATGATCCTTCAAAATCAGTAAGCATCATGTAGCTTTCATTGGGAGCAGGACACATGAGGTCGGCAGCCAGTTCCCATGCAATTTTGTGCAAAACAATTAATAACTCCTCATGTCTCAACTATGTCAGGCCACAACATACAGTTCGTCGATATTCACTCCTCAGCTAATATATGGTAAGAAGATTTGGACCTCGCTCAAAGAATCCTTGATCAAAATGGCCACATAACAAGTACTAAGGATGTTGTTGATTTAAACACTATGATCTAAATTACAAACTCAATCTTCATCATCTGAACTCTCATATGCTGCCACTTTAGCTTTTTATCGGATTATCTACCTTTGCTTCATTTCCCTTGTCATTTGGTCTAGCTATGAACCTCTTTCTGCTTCTCCTGATTGGAATCAGAGTTACTACTAGGAGTAGCCTGTGTACTTGAGATGGAATTACTACCATCAGCAGACCCTGTAGAAACTTTCTGCTTCTTAGGCTTGACTTCTAAAACCCTTTTTAGTAAATCTTGCTGCCTGTAAACCAGTAAATATCTTAGTTCGACTCCTTGAATATTTGGACACAAAAACTTACCTTTGATATTTGCGCACAAAACCAAATTGGAAACAATTAAAAAGATGGAAAAAAACAAGGGGAAAAGGCATGGAAGAATAAAAGTGTCTAAAAGAAAAAAGAGGCAAAGTTAATGAATAGTACCTGATTCCACTTTTTGGCTTGGGTTCAACGCGAAGTGGCAGGGGAATAGATGCAGGTGAAGAATCAGCGACAGCTTTGTTTAAAATGGTTAATAACAATACAAAAGAAGAAATAAATGGTTATACAACTTGATAACCATACATATTTAACATTTTTGGGGATAAGTAATATGTGTCCTGTGCTTTGCAAGCCACAACACATCTCTCTGCCCAGCAAAGCTAAAATTCTATAGGGTAAATCATCAAATCAACCTTTGTAAAAATTCTACGTGTTAATGAAATTCAATTAGCACTTGCAGTCACCGCATATCCAGAGGTAACATCAAAGGAAGGAACAATAAAGGATATCTTGAATGCTTGAAAAGCACGTTTCAAATACGTCGCAGAGGCGTTCAGCATCCTCCTCAGCTTCCATCTGCTCCTTGAGATAAAGCAAATCATCGCTGTCCAAGGCTGCATTACATAACTTAAACAAGGCTCAAGAAACTATTCCACCACTTCCATTATGGACAGATTAATGTACCAAGAAAAAGGAGGAAGCAATTATTTTGAGCAAGAATCTATACCGCCTCTTCCATGAAGGTAACCTCCACGTTCCCCAGCAACCTCTTGCATCTGAACATATCAAGCACCCAGAAGGAAAAGCCAATATCCCTGTCTGGGCATGTTATCAGAAATTGGGGCATTTTCAGATGGATATTTATATATGATCATCTTTGAAATGACTTTAGATAACATGCTTTTCTGACATATCTGAACTACAATTATTCAAAACCATCAAATGTTTCTGTTATTTTATAGTCTGTCCTCAAAGGCTTTGTATATCCAAATTTACTGCAAAGACCTTATTCAAATGCTAATAGGTGAACCAAATATTTCCCTTATTTCAGTCCAAGATAGCGTTTTGTCTTTTTAAGTGTTTGCCTTTTGGAATAATCAAGCGCTCCTGTGATCAAGACAGCATTATCTAGTTGCTTATAGGAAACCAATAAAACATTTCTTCTTTTTCCGAAAGGGATAGGCTTAATAAAACATTTCTATAACTTAATATTCAGTAGCAAAGATGGGGCAGAGGGCAAATAAAAGAAAGTGCAGTCACAAGGACTGTTTCTCAACCTTCTGTTTTCTCCACCTTCCAACGTTTGAATAAAGGGATTTTTATTCTATATTTTCACTTTGATAGCTAGGAAAGGAGGAAGTAGATCATTGTTTAATTCTTTCCTTGACATGGCAAATGGCACCCCTCAAACCCTCCTCTACCCAGGGAGTTGTCAATTACACTTCCTTGCTTTGCCAACTCGGTGACTCAAACTTTATAACCTCTTGGCCAGGGTGGAGTGTTCTTAACTCCCGGAACAACACACTTATCATGAGTAAGTACATGCTATATTAGCCTTGTGGAAGTAAGTTGTTTGATAATCCAATCATTTCACAAAACAAAGAAATTGGAAAGAGACTTGAAGTTGATTAAAGCAAATAGACAAATTTTCACAGGCAATCTCTTTCAAATCAGATTAGGATGAAAACATGTGGTCCAATAAAGGTGACTTCTTCAAAATGAACTAACTCAACTTCAACACCACCCAATAGAACATGGTGAAAATCCTAACGCCCTCCTACTTTCAAACGTGCAGTATCCTTATCTAGAGTTCTTCAATACACTCTAAGTCTTCCCCAGATATCATTTATTTCAATATATGCGGATGAAAAGTTATAATGAGCTAATGATCCAAGTTTATAAGAACATAATAAGCACCATTAAATCTGTTAAATGAGGCGGTTTACCCAATTCAATATCAACTTTCAAGTTTTGTTATGGTCTCAGAACTTGTAAAAGTAGATGGAGCATATCAGAAGTAAATTCGTTCTTCTAACAAATTCTGAGAACAGAAACGGGATTCGCTAACCTTGGAAACCATGCGTTGGAAAGTGACCTCCTCGTCATCTATCCTGTCCTTTCCTTTCCCAAATTTCTTATCTGCAATTTTATTTTTTGCATTTACATGTTAACCCTAAAAGCAAATGAATACCAAAAAACTAGCTACAACCACATGTGTGTGGCCAATTGTGGGAAAAAACCTTTAGGATCGGTGAGATTGGTGTATTCTCGAACTTCTCTTCCAGCCATGGCGCTTCAATTTATGGTGATGGGAAATTGCTGGTACGAGCGAGATTATTAGCTGAAGATGTGTGCTTCGGCTAGGGCTTCTCTTTTCGGATTCGGGTCTTTTCTTCTTTCCCTCCCCTGTGAATTTATCCTCTTTCTAGTACGAATAACAGTCCTCATCGGAGAAAATTTTTACCAAGTGGAAAAGTGGGTTCAATTTCCAAACGATTAGTTTTGATAAATAGCATTGAGGTGTTTCATATGTACAGAAAATATTTTTTTATTTATTTTTAATACTTTTCTAGAAAAAATATTTATATTATGAGTGTTTTTTATTAATTTTTATAGTATATTTAAGATCATAATATTAAAAAATATTTTAGTATATTTATATTTTATAATTTAGATTGCAAATTTAAAAATTTTTCTTTATTTTTTTAAATTTCGAGTCAAATTAAAATTAGATGAATAAACTAAAATGGATAGGTATATATTTTTGAATAAGCGGAGTTTTTACTTATTAACTTTAGTGTTTAATAAGTAAGTAAAAAATATTATATAAAAGCATTTATATTTAACTTAGCAAAATATTATGAAGCGGAGGTTGAAGTGGAAGTGGGTGATGGGGAGGTGGGGGTGGGATAGTCAAAGAAGTGGGGGTTAAACCATTGGATAGGTGGGAGAAGACAATAAACTTAAAATTTCATAAAATTAAAAAAAGCAAGAAATTTAAAATTCAGAAATTTAAAAACTTAAAAATTTTAATTTCTAAAAAAAAATATCTTTTTAAAAAATATTTTGAGTGATTACTAATCAAACGTTGAAAAATTGGATCCATACCAAACACACTTTATGCGATTTCATCTTATAATTTCAAATCATGAGATGAAATCCCAAATTCTCAAAAGTTTGATTTGGAATTTCAAAATCATGAATAAGTTTTCAAATACAAAAAAATTTAACCCACACGTTTATATTTTGTAAAAAAAAAAAATCATCATTTTATATATACCAACTATATTTACCCTTCATTTATTTAATAAATGTAGCAAACTTTTTAACTATTATATTGGACATAAATATATTAAGGAAATGTCTATTACAACTCTCATGTTTAATTTTAATTTTTATTGAACTAAAGTTAGGTTCTTAAGTTGTATTTCTTTTAAGAATGACTTCATGATAGGTAATTATATTTTATTATGAACATTCTTATTGGTAGATTGTATAAGAATTTGGGCAATTGGAATGATTTCTAACTTATGTGGTTTTTATGTTAAATGAAAAAAATACAACAAAAAATCTCAAATTGCGTAATCGAAACAAAACTTCAAACTTAATCTCATGTATCTTTATATCGATTTCAAATCATGATTTTCATCTCGCATATTAGCCAACGAGTGCCTCACACTTATATAAAATTGAAAATGGAGTCATATTTGTTTTTATACTCTAAAAAAATTATAATTTTCTTTCATTATACTTTTTCAACATATTTATTTTTTTTAATCCAATTTTATGATCATATTTCCCCTTATACTTTAAAAAATATTATATTTACCTATATGATATTAAATCCACATGTCTTTAATATATTTTTATTTTCATCCAACTTTAGGTCATATTTTTATGCTCTAATAAAAACTCGTATTAACCTCCATTGTGTTTCTGTCGCTCACCTTAATTTTTTATGTGGCATAAAGTGACGCAATTAGTTTTTCAGTTAAATCTACTAGCTATTTAAAGTATTTTAACCCGTTCGCCCAACCCATAAAAATAAAAAAATTTAACTCGAAAACTTTATTGTTCATCCTAGGTGGATACAATTTCACCAAATCTTACCATCTAATAATTCGACTCAACTTTTACTACAATAAGGTAATAAATATACAAATACTTCTTATTTTACTAATTTTTTAATTCAAAGACAATTATCTTTTATTTATAATAGTTGTAATATAGATCGATATTATTAGTCAGAAACGTAAGAACAATTTTGGATGTAAGATATGAAGATTATTTAATGTCTTATTATTTGCAATATTGTATAAATGCAGTATATCTTTACTTGTTCAATATTGATTCGACATATTTTAAAAAAAAGAGCAATAAATAAAATAAATAAAAAAACCTCAATTATCAATTCAATTTCAATTCAATTCAATTTAATATTTTTAAAAATGACTATAGAGAGAAATTAAGAATTAAATGATAAATGTATTTTTAAATTTTTAAAATAAATAAAAATATTTTTAATTTTTTTAATTTTTTTATACTCTTTAATTTATATTCTCAATATTACTCAAGAATGTCAGTCTAGTCTCAGTTTAATTATTAGCATAAAAAGCGTGTAACTTGTGGTGAAAATCGTTTTCACCCTCCAACTTTGCTTTAAAAATTAAATTCATAATTTAAATATTTGAATCTTTACTTTTTCTTTATTTATTAATTAATTGATTTTTTAAAATCTTAACTTTCCCTTAATTTATCAACTATTAGCCTATTTGGCCAAACTTCACAGGAGGGCCAGTGTTTATCTCGTATATTAAAGTGAAACCCTTAGAATGTTGATTGGACTTTTTTGCCCTTCATTAAAAGATTTCGCAATAGACAAAGGTATGCATTTACAATATTTACAATTATTATTTTTAATTATTCTCGACCACCTTCTATTTTTGGCATAACTCTATTTATGATGTAAACACAAAAAAAAAAAAATTAAAATTCACTGAATTTTTTATAGTCAAGAATTTTTTTTCTATATTTATTATACTTGGTTTTCTACTTATGATATAACTCTATTTATAGTGTAAACCTTTAAAAGAATAATAACAAAAAATAATTTTAAAAAAATAAAGAAGTTCTTTACAAATTTTTTATTTGAAAATTTTTTGTTAAATAATTTGTATATCATGTTATGTTTTTATATATAATTTTAATATAATTTATGATATATTTTTTAAATATTAATTAAATTACACTTTAAAATATTTTTTCTTTTTGATAGTAATGTCCTAACTTTATAAATTATCCTACTTCTATAAAGATTTATAATTACAATTAATTCATCAATATTCTATATCATCATTTTTATTAGGTCATAACCATGTGTGTTTTGGTATTAATCTATCTTTTCATGTTGTAGATTTTTATATTGTGGGTTTGAAAAAGACAATATGGTATTATGCAGAGCTTGAATACCTATTTTAGTTGAATCTAACATTGATATTATATTTATGTCTTTAATTGAATCTTATATTGATATTATGTGATTTAAAATTTATGTTTTCTAATTGATATTCTTCATCTACTCATTCTCAGTTTCATCTATTCAGGTAAAGAATCTTATCATGATCTCGTATTCTATATTTATATTTTATATTTTTTACATATAGTTGAGTTCTTATTTATTTTTTATTATATTTTTATATTTTATATTTTATAATTTTTTTTTTACCATTAAAGTTTAATTTTTTACGGGGCACAAAAGTTGTACTATACTTTCAATATTACTAATGAAAAAGTGAAAAAAATATCTACAATAAGATAAGATCGGTTACATCATAGCAGGCGCATTGAGTGTTAAGCAATTTTTATATCAGTGACAAGGAAATTGGAGTCACTTTTCTCTTGTACTTTTTTAAACAAAATTCATTTGAAAATATGTATAATCTTCAATAAACAATCTTGGTAATTTTTTGAATTTCATCAGCTAATCTAACATTCAATATATGCATAATATTTTACTCCTATTTACTTAAGAAATATTCTTTGTAGATATAATTGACATCTTTGTGAGTTCTAGATCTTCGATTATGAAGGCCCTTAGTAATGATGATTGAACGTTATACTCTTTATTAAAAGACATTATTATAGATAAAAATTATCATTTACTATTTTCTTAAATAATTATCATTAAATTATATACTAATGTCTTTAGGAGTTTGAAATTAATCAAAGTTGTAGGTATTAAATATTTATATTTGAAGGTAAGAACTTCTGATATTTAATATTTTAAATTTGACTAAAATTTTTATTCTTAAATCCTAATTAATCCTATTTGAACTAAATTAAAACTCTTAATATTTAAAACTTTAAAATTAATTATAATTTATTAGCCTCAGTGATAATCCTTTATTTATTAAACTAATTAATTATCCATCACAAAATTTCAACTCACACTAAGAAAAAATAAATTAAAAAATATACAAATTCTACATATTTAGGATTCTTACGGATTATTATACATGTTGGGAGGATTCATTCAACATAATATGAGCGATTTAAAGCGAGACAATATAGGGAAAAAAACGTGCCACTTGAACTAAAAATCTTTAAAATATATCTACTAAAGTTAATTTTTATCGGTGAATATCACACGGAACAAAGATGGATGGTGTTTGAATCATGTCGTGCGGATAATGGATGATTCCCTGATTGCAAAGATCAAATAATTCAATTTCAATATAGATATTACTGCGGATGAAAAGGTATTGTATCATCTTATTGTCATTAAAAATACATATGTTGACTTACCCTTGGATGAATATAATATTGATATTGAATTTTTTTGTAGGGAGATTGTATCTACTCAACTGTGGGTAGGTATATTATCCGCGTGTTCAGAGAAAAAAAATGAGTTAGGTTGTATATGAAAAAATTAATTTTTGGTCAAGACGAAAAAATATAAGACCAATAAACACAAGTTGAAATTTGTAACACTAATAAAACAACTATGAATGAAATAAATGAACCAAATTCGCTATGCATATCTTCAATCTACAGTCTCATGAGCGGTTGATTGACCAGCGATGTTGACGAGAATGACTTAATTTGGTAATTATCAAATTCATTTTTTATTTACATTGATGTTTGTTTTAGCAAACTAATGAATATTTCTTTAAATAAACTAGATATCATAGGAGAGATTATTAGTCACGGAGGGTGCAATCACGGCAAGACGGTGAATAGGTATTTTTATGAATAATATTCACAAGATCATAGAGTAAGCTACTTAAACATGGTCTAATTAATATACATATTTCAATGTCTATCATTTTTCTCAATGTATGAGTTGTGTTTCAAGTAGGATAAAAATATTCCAGCTACCTTTTGGGTGAATTGTAGAAAAATTATGTCATACTTGGAAGGATCTAGCAATAGCTTTGTTATAGTGGTTATTCAAAAAATAATAATTCTTTTCTTATTTTAGTTACGGCACATCGGGTACTAATACTAGTTTTTCTTAAAATCAAGATATTTAAATTACATCATATATTTAAGTATTAAATGTGTATTAAGATTTTGATATTTGAATAAAAGTACATATCCTAAATATTTAATATTATATCAAAATTTAAATAACTAAAGTATTTATTTTTTCAATATTTAAAAGATAAAATTATTATTTTAATCAAAAGTGAGTAAATACAAAGTTAAATTAACTATTAGAATTAATCTAATTATATTAATAAATACTTTTTAAAAATGATGATTGGTGATGATATTATTAACAATGATGATTATGAATGTCAAATTGAGTGAGGTATTAGCTAATAGCTACATAATAATTGATATGAGTGGTGGTTAATGTGGTGGTTGCTAGTGATAATTGGTGGTGTTTAATGCTCTTAACGAATGATAATAATAATTAACAACAATTTCTATTCACATATTTTGTGATTGTATACTAATAATAATCGGTAACTATGATTATAAATTATGGGTAATTGTGATAATTATTAAATGTAGTGACTGATGAAGACTATGATTGTGATGAATATTAATTGTTTATATTTATAAACTATGTTGAAAAATTACTACTAGAAGTTATCATAATTAGAGATTTTAAATTTAAATTCTGAAATAAAAATTATCTTTGCTTTCAGCGAGGGGGTGGAGTTAGCTTTAACACTAAATTTGGTAAATTTAAAATTGTTAGGATTGAAAATTCGGATATCGAAATTTAGCCAAACAATGTTATAACAAAGACGATGGTAAGTTGATAATAATAATAATTAAAGCAAATAATGAAGGCACAAATTTAACGTGGTTCGGTCGGTGTGACCTAATCCTCAAGCGGGAAAGCGATTTCACTATACCAACACGAGTACAAAGAGAGTATAAATACCCCAAGAGAACAACTTGAAATACTCAAATACTGTATTATTCCAAATACCCCAAAAGAATAACCTCACGAGATCACTCCAAAGAAAAGATTCACACAAGTGTTTTCCAACACGAACTCTCTTACAAAATACTCTAAAATAAAGGAGGAGGAGAAAGAAGACAAGAGAATGAAAGATTCTTGAATTTGTTGGTATGTTCCAAATGAGAAGAAGTGGTCTCCTTTTATAGGAGCAAAACTTGAGCTCCAAGTTGGATAAAAAAAGAAAAAAAAAATAGTCAAAATAATCTACACTACATAACTAAACTTTGGCTCTACGAGAAAAATATGTGACCAAACAAATTTGACACATGCCAAATAAGGCCACGTCAAAATAATCATTCAATTTCTAAATAATGTGATATTTCTTCAGTGTCCTGTGCAGCTGAAAAGCAAATGCAACATAATCTCTATACCTTCCTGGTTGTAAAAACTTGTCTCCTTGACGAGTACGTGTGTGGCTGTAATGCTCTAATACAGTATGTGACCAAACAAATTTGACACATGCCAAATAGGCCACATCAAGGCAAAAGTAATTCAATTTCTAAATAATGTGATATTTCTTCAGTGTCCTGTGCAGCTGAAAAACAAATGCAACATAATCTCTATACCTTCACAGTTTAGCCAAACTTGTCTCAGCAATTACGTATTATTTGGCTATGAAATACTCATCTTGGTTCAACTTCGAAGTCACAATTTTACGAAGCCAACCAGACTTCGGTTGGAGTTTCAAGCTGTATTTTGTTCCATAGTTGATAAGTTTGGCTCAGAAGGAATGCCAAACTCAACCTCCACCTGCTCATGTATTCTCTTCTCTTTATTCTTGTTACAAGAACTAGAAGACTCAATTTGGGATGTAACATAAATGATTCATCAAATGTTACATTTACGCTAATTAAATTTTAGTGACTTAGGATCAAGACACCAAAGTCTGTATCTTTTTACCGGATGCATATCCAAGAAAAATACACTTTATGACTCTAATTTTCATCATTCAAATAACTTTCCACATTAATATCTCTATCTATATGTTCTTGTGATTTTAAGATAGATTTTATTTCTCTATAAGAGATATTATGCTTTCCATAAAGTATAGTATCTCTTATATGCTTAAATAATCGAGGTAAGGAGATAAGTAATAACACGGCTTGAACCTCATCATTAACTCCAGCATCTATATTACTCAATTCCATAAATTGAATCAAATGCACATCAAGATGTGAGTATGAACTACCTTCAGCCATACAAAATGTATAAATCTTTTTGCTTAGGTAAACTCTATTTTCCTCTTTGTCACCTCTTCTTATATAGGGTTTTTAATTTTTCCACATACCTTTGGCTATGGTTTTACGCAAATAGCTTCACGTAAAACCTCATTTGAGAGATTTAGAATGATACACGATTTTGCCTTTTTGTCTATGACGGTGCTCCGGATCCGTCATATTTTTCTGGCTCCTTTCTCTTTCCTTAGGTGTCGATCTAGGCCATCTTGAATTATGATAACTTCCATTTTTAATAATTGCCACATCCCGAAGTATGCACTTCGGTCAAATTTCTCAATGTAAGTCTTTAAAGTCATTTTGGCTATTGAAATTAACCCCATTTGGATCCGAATCTAATACTAATTTGTTAGGGATCGAAAGGGTCGGATATTGCAAGGGTAGCCAAATTTTATAATGACAATAACAAAGACGATAGTAAGTTGATAATAACAACAACAAATAAAGCAGGGATAAGAAGACACAAATTTAACGTGATTAGGTCAATGCTTGACCTAATCCCACGAGGCAAAGAGGAGCAATTTCACTATACCAGCTTAAGAGTAAAGGCCGAGTACAAAATTAGAGTAAATACTCTAATATCCCAAATACCCCAAGAGAATAACCTCACAAGATCACTTCAAACGAAAGGTTCACACAAATGTTTTTCAACACGAACTCTCTTACAAAATGCTTTAAAATAAAGGAGGAGAAAAGAAGAACACAAGAGAATGAAAAGACTCTTGAATTTGTTGGTATGTTCAAATAAAGAAGAAAGAAAGTGATGTCTTTCTATAGGAGCAAAATTTGAGCTCAAGTTGGATAAAAAAGAAAGAAAATGATCAAAATAATCTCAAGCACGTAACTAAACTTTGATTCTAAGAAAAAATATGTAACCAAACAAATTTGGCACATGCCAAATAAGACTATATCTGACGAAAATTTTTAACTCATACTCTCTCTATATATATTAAAATTTTTTTAAATACATATAAATAAAAAAGAAATAAGAAATCAATCAATAAAGAAAAATCTCTTTATATTTTAGCTGAAACCACAAATGAAAAACTAATCACACTCGTGGGGTTTCTAAATACGGGTTAGGGATGAAGGGGTAAAATTGTCCCATCAATTTCTGGCCAAAATACTACTGTACACCGAAGTCTCCACTTCGCCAGGGTTTCAAAATTCACAAGGGATCGGAAACTCTGTTTATCTCCGGATGTGGTTTGGGCAGTATCCGATCGAGCACGTTTCCGGCATCAATTCAGTGAAACAGCAGCTGAATCAATCGGCTCTTCCACATTACGTTTCAGAAAAATCTGTACATTTATATACTACTTGTTAATTGCAAGGAAGAAGGAACACTAGATTTAGAAGAAGGGCGATGGATTTGGACCAGTGGATAGCGAAGGTTAAGAGGGACAGCATCTGGCGGAGGACAGCTTCAGCTCCTGTGAATACGTATGTTTTTATGCTATATTTTTTTAAATTAAAAATCACATCTACAAGTATCTTCCAGTATTGGAATGAAATTAGTCAAAATAAGAGCAGAAATAGATGTAGAATATTCCCATAGCTGAGCCTAATAGCTAAGGTTTGAGAGGTTGATTGATTTATTTGTTGACACATGTCTAACAAGTTGTTTCTTTGTGTTTTTTCAATTAAGTTTAGATTCTAGTAATAATAGAATTTATATTGATCTTTCCATTTGGTTAAATTACTCTGGGAAAGCTGTTTTCCTTTTTTTCTTTTTGGGTCTAGCGTGTTATTGTTGATTTTGTTTTTCAATTTTAGGCTCATTGTGGAAGGAGAAACGTTAATGGGCAGAGGAACAATGTTGCATTCAGCCCAGATTAGTCCCATTTTCACTTGAGGAAGTCAATGATTTTGTTATGTATACTAGTAGTTTTTTGGAGCTTGGTTGAGCGAGTGTTATTCCTGATCCTAGAAATTTATCCTAAAAAATTCTACCGTACAAATATTTATTTACCCTGCTCTTTTTTTTTTTTTTTTTTTTTTCATATCTCCATCTAGTGGACTTATTTTATAGGGATTGCATTTGCATGTTAACAAGGTATGTTTCCACTAATTTCAAAAAGCACAAGTTCATTAACATAAGATTGGTAGGTTTTCCCGGTAAATTTATGTTGGTTTATCATTGCCCATTCTTTTGCATACATCATGGCATTTAATCAAATTTCAAGGTTGATATACGGCAGGTTGGGGGTGGTGGTCAGTAAATAGTGGTAAAGATGGTAGCCAGAAGGAAAAGGTTTCACAGGCACTAATATGGGAGTACCAAATAGCGAGAAATAGTCTATAAAGCATAATTAGTTTGTAACAGAAATCCACTATGACTAGATATCATTGGCTTATGACTGATATTTCACTGAAATAAGAAATCATTCTCATGAAAATATTTCAGTGCACTAGAAATATTCTTAAGACTCTTAAGCTCTAAAATTCTGTCCAATCAAGAAATGCTGATTAGCGGTTAATAAGCATATATAAAGCATAGGGAGGGCTGTGGAGAGAGCAGTATTATATTGGACAGTTGGGTGATCCAAACTAATCGGCAAGAAAGGATATAGTTCTTTGCTTGGGATGAACAAAGCCAAAAAAGAACAAAGAATAAGAAGGGATTTTTTTTTGATAACTGTGGTGTTGGGGCTAGTTTGTGCGTACCTCGACTAATTTCACGGGATACCTGCCACCTCCACCAACAACGGTACCAAATAACTCTATCCACCAACGCCAGACAAATAAAGGAAGAAATCACCTAATGCGTTAATCTATGTTGGGATCTAAACTTGAGACCTTATGATTCTCACCCACTTCATTAATCTAGGCCCACCTTTGGTGCTGAAGAGAAATTTATTATTACTTTTTATCTTTCTTTATTTGTCTCTCACCTCCTCTCCCTCCGTTTTGCCTTCTCCCTCAGCTGGATTATGGTATATTGACATAAGCTTATAGATACTGGTTTTTGCAGAAGTGGTTGTATCTCCTCCTTTCAAATAGTTGCTTCGACAGATTATTGCAACCTGAGATCTTTGAATATGGAAGCTACTAGTAAAGACTTGACCCCTATGCCTTCCATGTCATCCATTAGCCTAAAAATTTGAACAATGTGGCAATTTTGGGTCATGCTTAACACATATAATTTAAGTATATGACTATTGGGTCTATCTGACTTTGCCAAGATAAAAAGCCTGTTCCTGAAGGTTTACAGATTAATAGAATGCTTTTGAGATGGGAGGATATGGGAATTTAGAAATTGATTTGTTTATATTTGTTGGGTGGATGCAAAATTAGAGTTCCGAATTATAGTTTTTGTCTTATTGATTTTGATTATGCGATTACATTTGTGAAGGTAAGTTTCTTCTCATATAATGCCATGATTGTTTCATGTATATCATTTGACTTCCTGTGTTACTAATCGATCCAGTATAACACAAGCTTGTCTTCTTTTAGTATGCATGATAGAGAGTCAAGAATAAAAAGAATGACTATTTGAAGTATGACACATTACACAAATAAGTGGAGGTCTAAATTGCTTCTTCTATTGACATTATTCAGAGAGAAGTGTTTGATTGCCTGTGGCACAATATGCTGATGGTGCACATTAGTTTGGTATCTTCTTCCTGCACATCACATTAACTTAGTTATTGGAGTTATAAGTTGTAGTAAGTGGATATTATGGTTCGTCTTTTTTGCATTTGATCAATAACGTTTTTACTGCGTTGCACTTCAGCATCACATCTAATTTCACTCTAGAGCATGCATTGTATTTCATTTGTGTCTAAAACATCGACACTTTTTCTGGAGTTAAGGAGATCCTGATTGAGGAGTCAAATGTGCAACCTGTTAATAGCCCAGTTACTGTTTGTGGGGATATACACGGCCAATTTCATGATCTAATGAAACTTTTCCACACCGGAGGTCATGTGCCAGAGACAAATTATATCTTTATGGTAAACTTCATATAGTTATTCCTAGTCCATAGATGGACTTGTACGGATATCACTTGTTAAAAAAAGTTATGCTAGGGTTCTAGTTCAGCCATACTGTTGTAAGATCTCTCATATTTGGGCAGGGAGATTTTGTTGATCGTGGATACAATAGTCTCGAGGTTTTCTTTAATTTGTTTGCTCTTCTTAGCTAAGATTATGACAAGAAAATTTATATAGAATTTGTATCACTTGTCTACTTTTAGAAAATGGTGTTTCTGGTTATCCATTACTGTATCAGGATGAAGCATTGGCTTGACAAAATTGTTAATTTCCCTGTGAACTTTGTGATATGGACACACATATTTTGATAATGTTGGTATTTTTCTATTCAATAAAATTACTGTGAGCAATATTTTCTTTTTGAAAATCAATTTTGATGCTCTTGGGAAGCATTGAAACTTTTATAATATTCATGCTTGTGCCCATATGTTACGATTGTTCCCCTTCTCTTGTTCTGTCTTTCTACTTTACCAAATATTTTCATCTTTAACGATTGACTCATAATATCTTCTTTGCTTCAGTTGAACAATTGTGAATTTTGTATGGCACTGGTAGCTGCTGATTTTCCTGCTAGTCTTTTTGAAAGGTGATAGGGCATTGGTTCTTATTTATACCTTTTGTTTTATTTTCTGAAATCCTGCCAACATTACTCTTTTACGCGGGAATCATGAGAGCAGGCAACTAACTCAGGTATTAGATGTTATGCTTAAATTCATGAATGAATAGCTAAGTAAGAAGCATGTGTTAGACTCAAGTACATAGATGCGCTTGGGATTCTTTATTTTAAGGGAGTCATTCTTGCCCTCAGAAAACAAAACCATATTCTTTTCCTTCTTAAAGAAGCAATTGGTCTGTTGCTGTCATTGGATGTTTGACTATGTACAGCTCTAAAGTTGGCAGTTATGGCTCCCAAGGCCTTTGGGAGTTTGATTAATAATGAGGAAAAACAACATTCTTCTGTTCCAAAGTACAATTGTGTACCTAATTTGCATTTCTGGTGTAAGAGCTGTTTGCTAGAGCGTCCAGCTCAACTTTTGGAATTCTTGGATTCTCTAATGATGTGATAACAACTTTTGTAATTTATGCAACTACCAGCTCCGTACCATTATATCAATGCCTTAGCCACCCCCCAAAACCCCCAAGAAAGAAAAAAAGGCCCTTTGATCCATTATCAGCGTTTAGGGATGCAAGGGAATGTGTGGGTAGGGTGCATGCCACAAGTTCACAACCTCCTGCTGCTGCTGGAAGCTTGGTATTTAAGTGAAAGCAAGATAAAGAGTCAGACATACTCCGCTGAGTTTTGAACTTGTGGGCCAATTGTAGTTAGGCCAGCTAGCACATGGTATTTCTCAATTATTATTTTTCTTAAAAAAAAGATAAAGAGAAAATGAGCTGGCTTAATTATTCTCTCTGGGGTTTCTTTTCTTGAACTCATCTGCCTGATGTGTAACGAATTTTGCTCTCTTGCATTCTTAATGATTACTTGTGTTTGCATTGTATGTTTTATGGTAGTGTTATGGGTTCTAGCCTTGAAATACCAGTAAGGTGACTCATGATGACTGTATTGCAAGAGCTAACTGCAGTAGCCTTTGAGCTTGGTGCAGCTAATGTTGGTCATTGGAGGGAGCTTACTTTGTAAGCTTGCTCCTATAAACCTTATTAGAAAAAAAGTTGCTCCTGTAGAATGGAAAGATTTCTCTCCAGCGATCTTTCAGCGAAGTGGATGATCAATATTTGCAGGAATAGATGTTTTGAATATATTACATTATAACTTGAGTTTTATCCAATAATTGCTTATTGCTTTTATTATTGTTGCTGCTGTTCTTGAAGTTGATACCTTTTGGCTTCGTTCTGCTCTCACTTAGATTTCTTTGAAGATTTGCTTCTATAAAATGGATTTATGCATGGTATGGAAAGGAACAACACCTCCTAGACATGCTATTTTCTCTTGTTTACTTTCTACCTGTTTGTAATAGGTCCATAGTTCTATGATGAATGCCAAAGGAAGTATGGAAATGCGAATGCTTGGCGGTATTACACTGACGTATTTGACTATCTCACTCTCTCGGCAGTATAGATGGAACAGTATGTTCTGGTACTCTTGATAAGACAATACTTGCTTGCCCATCTCTTTTATATCCTATTAATCTGTCCGTGTTGCATTGCAGGTACTATGTGTCCACGGTGGCCTTTCTCCGGATGTTGAGTCTATTGATCAGGTAGTTGATTTGAATGTTGATGTGTTTGGGGTTTTTACTGTAATAAGTTTCAGATTATGTTAGTGTATGGATGTGATATATCTTCACTTAGACAATGAAATCAATATGTGGGATCATAAGAAGCTAACGTTGCTTCTTGGTTATCCACTGAGTTTGAAGCTAGAAACAACAAAATCTCTCTGTAAACAAAAAAAAACAAAACAAAGAAGTATTGTAGCTTCTTTTTTTGTTCCTTTTTCTTTTAATTTTTTATGACATGCAGATCAGGGTCATTGAGCGTAGTGTGAAATTCCCCATGAAGGGCCTTTTTGCGATCTTATGTGGAGCGACCCTGAAGATATTGAAACATGGGCAGTAAGTCCTCGAGGAGCAGGTTGGCTGTTTGGATCCAGGGTTACCACTGAGGTATGTGGCTAAAGATGTTAGATATCGTGAAAAATCCTTTTTAACAATAGTGCTCATGCCATGTTTGCAGTTTAATCACATCAATAAGTTGGATCTAGTTTGCGGGCTCATAACTGTCCAGGAAGGTCTGAAGTATGTTCCAGGACAAAGGACTTCGTTACTGTAGTACTGAGTAATATGTTTTTCATTTCATGATGAACAGACATTCTGTTAAACATGTAGTGGTATATGTTTAGTGTGTCACTGTTTCCTTTGTACTATGAAGGTTTGGTCTGCTCCCAACTACTGTTATCGCTGTGGAAATGTTGCTTCAATATTGAGCTTCAATGAGAATATGGTACTGTTGCTCTCTTTTTCATGCTTATTCAACTTCTAGTTAGCCTTTCTGAAATAAAGGGATTACTAATCTGTTTGATTGTGTGATCATTGTACTTCAAAGTGATGAATACCTATTTTTATTTTTTTAATTGATCTTGCAATTCACTCATTCAACATGGTATCTGTTGTTATACAAGTATATATGTGTTACATTACTAATATGAAGTTTGCCTATCATAGTTAGATCATAAAGGGCGTTCATCTCTAGGACTTCATCGTTAACTTTGTTTTTCTTATCAGAAAATTATTGATGGAATGTGTCAAAGGAATTGTTAAATTCTTAAATCAGGTGAGATCCTCTTAGAATTCTTAATGATCTAGGAAGTATCACGTTCCAGTATAAAAGATTAGAAATGTGATGCCGAGATAGTGATGCTGACTGTTCCTTCTGTAAAACTCCTTGTGGAACTGCTTTGTTGATCTCGCTTGGTGAATCGTATAAGTCGATGATTTTCATAAGATTTGTCTACCACCATAGACTAGAAATAGAAACAAACGAATCAACCAGACTTGTGCTTGTATGGACTTCATAGAAGAGTTGATAGTTCAACCTCAATGGGATTGAATGAGGGAGAGAGATAATTTTCAAGTATTAAGCAGTGAGTGGACTACGTAGTTGTACTGGCTTAGGTATCTGGTAAGGAAGATGGAGAAAACATGAAGTATTTTGTAGTTTCTCTTTAGATCCTTCCTTCTCTACTGGCACTTGTTCTATGATCTAAACTCCAGTCTTTTGGAACGTGCAGTGTTACCGTTGCATCTCTTTGTATCTATTTTTAATTTATTTATGTCTTTTTATATATGCTCATTCCCTCCTCTTTCCCGGCACATTTTCTAATATAGAACTTTTGCTGTCAGTTGTTGTGTTCCGTAGAATCTTTCTTGTTCTTATTTTTGTTTTGTTTTATTAGGAGAGAGGTGAAGTTCTTCACTGACTGAAAACAACCAGATCTGCGGACCCAGGACAGGAGTACCTTGGCTATGAATGGATACTGCCGTCCTGATTGATATTATTTCTGCACTCAGTGCTGCCCCCTATTAGAGGGAAATTAGACGGGAACTGTCTACTTGGTGGGAACCAGATTGCTGTGTGGCTTGCTGCTCTCACAGGATGTATTACACACACCCTAGCTTGTTGGGCTGTCCCGCTTTTGAATAGTTTGTGCTATGTATTTACAATGGCCTTAATGTTTGTTCCCATCTGTTCCATAATTATTCTTACCTGTGTTATATTTTGAATTCTACCTCAAATCAGATTACGAGATGGTAGATTTGTTCTTGCAATGCTAAAGTACATTTTTCTTGAAAAATGGGTCCATTTACTCACAAAAACGCAGTACTGAAGTTAGTACACTCTGAGGCTAATACATTTGATGTTCTAATTAAGCTGTGAAGTATGGTAGTTGCAGCAGCTGAGGATTTCAAGACTCAAGATATGAGATTGGCCTTTGTCTTGCTTCTCAAAGGGGAGTTAGTTTTAGCCTCGAGATAGTTTAAACTTTGCAGCTTCAGTGTACCAAAAACCTAGTAATTGCTGTTTTTGCAGCAACTTTTTACCATTATTTAACATCGCAGTTACTGGTCTTTACTTTTCAGTTTTCGAATGCTCCTTTCCACCATTCGCAGAAGCAAGGAGAACGTAAGAAATATCTCGTTTCATTAATTTGAATTTACCATGTAACAGTACCAGCAAGAGTTTTGGGTGCTTATTTCTAACTTGGTGGTTTAAGTAAAACTTCATATTTGCCTTTGTTTCTCGTGGTAGCAAATGTTTGGCTAAAAGCAAGAGTTTGTGTGCTTAGTTCTTGCTGGTTTTAGTAAAACTTTATCTTTGCCTTTGTTTCTTGTGGTATGAAATATGATATTATGCTTTTAGCGTTTTCTGTTTGCTTTTGATATGATGTGTTTGGCAGTGAGAGTGAAGTTTGTCTCGATGGTGCTGAAATACTTTAAAACTACCAAGACATATAACTGGGAAAAAGGGTCAATGTTACTTTTCTCTTTCTCCTTCTGATACATGTTTCTAACAACAAAGTTTGAAAAGTTGATGTATATGCTATGTTGAGGACGTATCCAGGATATCATGTAGTGTACTGACCAGAAGGTGTCATATGTGCGGGTTGAATCAAATTTTGGCGGGTTAAAATAAACCGAGCCAATAAATGAGTCATGGCTTAAATTAGTTCAAATTTTAGTTGGATCAATATGAGTGAAGATGGAAAGGACGATGGGCCCAAAAATGCAATCCTTTCAGCTTGAAAGCATAAAGAGGGCGAATGATAGTTTAATCAACTAACTCTTACAAATGATAGCTTGTTAAAAAGTGAAGGTTGACTCTTTTTGCCCCCACGTTTGAGAAAACTGCAACTTCAAGATTGAGAAAAGATTAGAAGAGATTCAATTTGGATCAAGAAAAATCCATTTTTAGCCTCTTATAAAATAATTTCTTTTTTTTTAATATTGAAAATTTTAATTTATAGTTGGTTCAAGTTCTTCATTGTTATTTGTTAATAATTTAAGGTTAAAATAAATTCTAAAAGACCCACTTTCATGTACTTAAATTTTCCATCTTGCTCCTTATAATTAATTTATCCATCTTGCCCCACCAAATTAGTACTTTTGCGGAAGACCCCCTTGTCTTTACTTTTATGCCATGTAACCCATTCACTCTCCCATTTTAGGCGTAATTCAAAAACTACACAATTCTAGGGTTTCTTTCACTTCTCAGTCCCGTCTTCTTTCCTTCTCGATTTCCGTCTCCCTTCTCTAAATTACAGGTTCCGGTAAGTTTGTGTATCTGTTGACTCTCTTTTATCCTTTAATTATACATAATATTTATAGTTTAGGTGCGAAGTTTACCTTGTGTAAATCATTTTTTATAGTCTTGTCCTGTTTTCCCTCTTTCTGCCTTGGAAATGAATGTGATGAACTTGGCATATAGATTGAACTACTTGCTAGGAGTAGTTCTTTTATCAATTGAATGGTGAATACAATGAAATTGGCATGTAATTATTTTCTTGTAGGTGCATCATGAAATGGTAAAACATCATTTTCAAGCTTCCAACTACTTAAAATGAAATGAAAAAAGTATAAAATTGTGACTGAATTTTCCTTAGTGATCATCCCAGATTGTATTTGTGTATTTGATGGGTTACATTGAAACTCGTGCTTTGACAGCTGAATTTTCCTTAGAGATCATCCCAGCTTGTATTTCTGTATTTAATGGGTTACATTGAAACCCATGCGTTGACAGCTAAGTGGAGAACTACACAATTATAATACACTTACTTTTCCCTCTTAGTGTTTTGGTGTAAAATTGAGAATGCAAATAAAGTCGATACAATTTTTGTTACTGAAGAATTTTAAAAGTAGATAAAGATATTGGATTTTCTCAGTCTTGTTACATTGTAAAAAATCCAGGTTACTGTAATTTTGTATTGTGATTTCTAGCTCTACCTGGTAGGGGTGAGCATAAAAACCAAAAGAACTGACCAAATTTTCGGTCGGTTTGTGGCTGAAATATTTTAAATTTCAGTTTTCCATTTCTATAAATTGGATGTATTTTTATAATTTTGGTTTTCATAACCGAAATCTTTATTAGAAGTTATGTTGGGTTCTTCTCCTCCATCCTTACTCTCTATCCCAAACCCCTAATAGTGCACTGAAGACCTTTTAATCTCTAGCCCAAATACAAAGTCAACAACAACAACAACATACCGGTGAAAATCACAAAGTGGGTTTGGAAGGTAGATTATTTACACATACCCTACCCCTCTCTTGGAGGTAAAAGGCATTTCGAAAGACCCTCGACTCATGTGCAACAAATCAAAGTAGTAGTGGAAAGAAAAAAACGGCATTGAGGAAAACATGCTCACTAATAGGAAACGATTAAAATATACATGTAAATACCGTAACATCAATAAGATAGTGCGATAGCTAATGTAAGCAACATATGATAACATTTATCCAAAGCCGGAAACTATATGAATAAGACTAATACTAAACCGATTGGTGCTCTAGACTACAACCAAGCCTTATCCTATTGAAAAGCAGGCAACATTCGACTACTTACTAACCTTCTATTCTTATTCGTGACCTCTACACCTTCCTATTTAAGGTCATGTCCTGCATGGCGAGATGCGCGTATTATGTCTAATCAGCTCTCCCAATGCTTCTTCGGCCTACCTATACTCTCCTCGTTCCACTGAATCCAACCTCTCTTTGCTCCTTTGGGGCATCTGCTCATTTCCTTTGCACATGCCTAAACTATCTCCGCCTCTCTTGCCTTATCTTGTCCACCACGGAAGCCGGCTCTACTGTCCTACGTATATCCTCATTTCTAATCCTATCGCTCCTAGTATGTTCATACATCCATCTAGTCTCTATCCTCATTTCCGCCACTTGCATTTTGTGAACACTTGAGAATTCTTGGTGGTCAACACTTTGCCCCATATAACAAAGCCGGTCCATATGATTTTCTTTTTCTCACCTGTTTTTCTTCACAACCATCACTCTGTGAACTTACCTTTAAGTTTTGGTGGTACCTTTTAACACACAACATTCCTGATGCAAGCTTCCATTTCATCCACCTTTGCACAATGATGTGTGGCATTATCGTCAATCTCCTCATTTTCTTGGATCAAAGACCTAAGATACTTAAAGCTTTCTCTCTTGGAGACAACTTGTGTATCAAGTCTCACTTCCACACCTACCTCATGTATTTACACTCCAAGTACACAAAATGGTCACAATCATATAAATCCTTTGAATGTCCTTTATCTTTCTTTAACTTTTTTTCTTTTTTTCATACCCAGTATAGTTTTTGTAGTGAGTCTGATGATACTAGAGCTTTTGGAATCATTATATTTAGGTTCATTAGGACTCTTGATATTTTATAAATCTGGGTGCCAGCATTGTTTTGTGTGCTAGAATACATAGTTACCATTATTTAAAAAAACATACCCATTAAACTCACAAAGTAGGATATGGGGGAGGATAGAGTATATGTGAACCTTACTTCCACCTCAAGATAGAGGTTGTTTCCAATAGACCCTCGGCTAAAAAAGCAGATAGTAACAAAACAACATATAGTAACATGATATGCTACAACAAAATACTATGACAGTTGAAGTACATGTCTCAATTATAGTGGGAAAATAAAAATGAATATTTGTTTTAAGTAAAACTGAAATATATTCCCTGAAATTGCAATTAGTTGTAACATGTCTCTGTTTATGCAGAAAGTAGACATAATAGGTGGTCCATTCCCACAGAAAGGGAGATAGATTTTTTGGCAAACCATATTATAAACTTTGAAGGTATATTTCTTTTAATTTACTTAAGACAAGAAATATCCTTGCCACGTATTTTAAAATTAACCATTGCATTCATGTCAGTCCAGAAATATAGTCGACGTAGCAAAACCAACAGCTCTCAATGTGTATCATTATGACATGGTTGATTAAAATTAATTTTGGGACCAATTTTTATCTGAAAAATAGCCCAGTCTGACAAGGCTGTAAAAAACGAACTGTAAATGAAAAACACGGAATTAAAGAACTAGTTATGGTTAGTTACAAAAGTGACAAACCAAAAACCGAAAACTTTTATAAAACCGGACTGACTGATGCCCACCCCTATTAACTAGGTGATGTGTTTTCTTTTTCTAAGTGGAGAAAAGAGTAGTTTTCACATCCTCAGCTGTGATGTATTTTCGTTAAATCTCTAATTTACTTTTAACCTATAAAATATTTTTTTTTGTGTGATTAAATGAGATTAAAAGAAAATAAAAGGAATAATCTTTGACCATGAGCGACATTTTTGTCCTCTAAATTTTCGAAGTATTGTTGGTGTATACTGCGATTACTCCTTAGCTAATAGTCACATAATCTGCCTTTCATGTATTTACAGAAACCAACTTAGCTTCAGAAGAAAAGTTGAAAATAACTTAGCTCAAATTACAGGCTTGTTTGAATAAGATATTCATGGGCGCACATTTTTGTCCAAAATTTTCTTATGGGTTGAAAATGTTTACGCTACTCATTTTTAATATCCATGGTCCATGTGGTATCTACTTACTGTACTGAGTCAAATTGGTCTTGGATATAGTACATAAGTCCTTAGAAACTGTGCTGAAAATAGAAAACTTTGGAAGTACATTATGGTACTAGAGCACTAACAATGAAAAATGTTAAAACTTGGCATGTATAACAGAAGATAAGAACCTATTGAAGTTATGATGTAGTAATCAATAAGGGATGTGAGCTAAATCTCATCATGTTGCATTAAAAATATGGATATACCTCTTGCCTTTTAGTTCTCTTATTTTTTTAGCATATTAATTTTTTTTTTGTTGTATGATGTTACTTTTTTCTTTTAGTTCTATATTGCAACAAGTTAAATTTAAAGTTTAGATTCTCTATTACATGTGCTTCAAAAAGAAAAGGGAGTAAATATTCTAAGATATTATCTGACTACCATTGATAATTTTGTAAACACCATTTTTCAAAACTAATATTGTCCCTTTAAAGGAGCTAAAAAATTAAAGCATACAACTTCTTCAGTATTCTTTAGTCATGCTTATGTTGGTGAACAAGATTGAACTTTGTTAATTAGGTTAACCCTCTAAACTCTTCGGTGCAGTTATATGGGATGCATATTTCTCTAGATACGGAGTAAAGGGAGTACCTTAAGAATGTAAGATTCTTGCGAAATGTTTTTTATTAAAATGCTACTAAAGTTCTGCTTGATACTAAACATCCTGATCATTCTACATGTAAATTTTTTAGATTAGTTTCTACAAGGAGTGCCTGCATGCCAGTTTTCTTTTCAGCTTTCACTGATTGAGTCACTTAAGGTTTCCACACCAAATTCTTTTGTCAATTAAGTACTTATTAAGAAAAGGTTATCCAGTTTTAAGTGGTCATCTGGTTAAAGAGATAATAAAATATGTCTGCAGGCTTAATTACGTTGAATGCATGCAAATTCAAATGAGTTGAGTTCCTCATATGAGTGTTGATGCATCATATTCTCCAAGTCATCCTTGCTTACATGGCATCTCATACGATGAACGAAAATCAGATAACTTTACTAGAGGAACATTTGACAGTGGCTCATTTAAAAATTTTCTTTTTCTGACTTTTCCATTGGCCTTTGAAGATTTATGCCATGGCAAAGGGAAAGCTTATTTTAATTTGCCAGTCCGGTGGTGAATTTGTGAGTGATGCCGATGGAAACTTGTCATATAACGGCGGAGAGGCAAATGCAATGTGTATTCAAGATACTCCATATGATCTCAAGATAAAATTGGCTGAGATGTGTAATCTGGAGCTTAAGACAGTGTCAATTAAGTATTTTCTTCCAAGAAATAGGAAAACTCTTATTAATTTAAGGAGTGAAAAGGACTTCAAAAGAATGGTTGAGTTTCATGCTAATTCTGTTACAGCTGAGATTTTTGTCAGCGGGAAGGAAGGTTTTGATCGCGATGCATTGAACATGTATACTGACAGGTACTACACAACCATGTTTTAATTGCGTATACTTTTGTCTTGCTTGATGATAGAAATGTGATTTTAGTGGCGAGCTGTTGCCAGTCACACTATATTATGGATAAAGGAAATTGGTTAGGCACTGGCATATGGCTGGTAGGCCATATATATAATTGACATTCTGCTGTGTATCTCAATCCACTACACTTTCAGGACAATTGACTTAAAACTGGCTGAAGCCGTAAATCATCATGGCGCACCTGCAGGTACTGCATTCTGGTGGTCTGAGTACATCACCTTCTAAGGCTACCGTTAGAACTGTTCGAACTGCTGCTGCCTCTCCTATAGCTATTCAAAGTGATTGTCTGGTTTGATGTACATATCAGCTGCCAGGAACTAGCTGTGCGACAGCTGATAGCCTCCAGTCAAGCCACAACTTCGTCAAACCCTTCTTCTGTTCATGTTGCTGAGGATGATTCTGACTATGCTCCACACTCACGTGCTGCTGTGCATTGCTACTGCTCAGAGACCAATTAGCTTTGACTATGATGGTACCCCTGCTGATACCGTGAAGAAGCGCAGGCGCACTGCTTCCTGGAAAATTGGTGCCAATGGTCCAACAATTGTTGTGACTGATAATGATTCTAAGGAGAAAATCTCGCGAAAGAAGAATTCGAAGTTCAGCTGGTGTAATGGTGAGAAATGACATGTGTGGGAGGATAGTGACAGTGTTCGATTACCTGATGATTTTGACAGTTCCTCTCCAATTGCTTTGCGTGATGAAGATCTGCCAGAAAAGCTAGTTGCCACTTGGAAGAAGGTATTACTGGTGTTGGTCAAGTTTTGAGAGTGTGAAAGAGTTCCGGGCTGCACTGCAAAAGTATGCTGTTGCTCATCGCTTTGTCTACAAGTTGAAGAAAAATGATACTTCCCGTGTAAGTGGCAGATGTGTGGTAGAGGTTATTCTTGGAAAATTCATGCATCTAGGGTCCTTCCTTACATGGCAGCCTGCTGCTCAAACATTTAGGATCAGAAAGTTCAATGATTTGCATACATGTGGAGGCGAATCCTGGAAGTCTGCTCATCGTACAAGGAATTGGTTGGTAAGTATCATCAAGGAAAGGTTGAGAGATTCTCCAAATGACAAACCCAGGGAAATCGCTAAAAGCATTTTAAGTGACTTTGGGATTAAATTGAGATATTCACAAGTATGGCGAAAGTGGAAGATGCCAAGGAACAACTTCAAGGTTCATACACAAAGTCATATAACAGGTTGCCTTGGTTCTGCGAAAAGGTTGTAAATACCAATCCTGGAACTGTTGTTAAGCTTGTGCAAGACGATGAAAAAAGACTACACCGCTTCTTTTTCGCACTTCATGCCTCAATACATGGTTTCAAGCACGGTTGCCGACCCCTTATTTTCCTTGGCCTTCATCTCTTAGATCAAAGTACAAGGAGACTCTTATGACAGCAACTGCGGTTGATGCAGATGACGTTTTCTTTCCGGTTTCTTTTGCAGTAATAGATATTGAAAATGATGATAGTTGGCGTTGGTTTTTGGAGCAACTAAAATATGCATTATCAACTTCTCAATCTATAACTTTTATTTCAGACCGAGAGAAGAACTTAAAGAACTCTGTGCTTGAGGTGTTTGAGAATGCTTCTCATGGCTATTCCATTTTTCATCTTTTGGAAAGCTTCAAGAGAAATATGAAGGGTCCATTCCATGGTGATGGGAGAGCTGTTTTACCTGAAATTTTCCTTGCTGCAGCTCATGCAGTCCGACTTAGTGGTTTTAAAAATTCGACTGAGCAAATTAAACAGATCTCTTTACACGCATATGATTGGTTGATCCAGATTGAGCCTGAGTATTGGACGAGTTTGTTATTTAAGGGTCAGCACTATAATTATATCACAGAGAATATTGCAGAACCATACTCTAAGTTGATTGAGGATTCTCGAGGATCAACAATAATGCAAAAGATAGAAGCCTTAATATGTCTGCTCGGTGATCTAATAGATAATGGCTAAATTAGGAGTCAAGTAATTGGTCCACCAAACTTACTCCATCAAAAGAGAGAAGATACAGAAAGAAGCTGTGCAGCCCTGGTCACAAGTTCTGATCTCTTCTGATGTCTTGTTGAAGTTCATGATGAGATGACTCACGTTGTGAATATTGAAAACCGTGAGTGCACGTGCCTGGAGTGGAAACAAAGTGGGCTGCCTTGCAGCCACGCGGTTGCTGTGTTCAACTCTATCGGTAAATGTGTGTATGATTTTAACAAGGTACTTCACAGTTGAAAGTTACCGTTCTACATATTCTGCATCTGTAAACCCGATACCTGGGATTGGAACACCAGTTGAAGAAGATGGCGAGCCGGATAGTGCAGATGTGTTACCCCCTTGCCCTCAGAATCGCCAATAGGAAAAACAGAGGAGACCAAAACTGTAGACCCAGATAAGAGGACAGTAACTTGCAGCAGGTGCAAGGAACCAGGACATAATAAAGCTTCATGCAAGGCCACCTTATAGGTCCTTTGCTTCTCCCCTTGTTTGCATTTTGTACAGCTCTTATAGTTACATCGTAGTGGCTTATGATGTATTGCTGCTCATCTTTGTAATTCATTTGGCGCTCCTGCATTTCTACAGTAACATTATTGATTTATTTCCAATTTGGAAAGCCATAGTTTCTGGGTTTTGAACTCGGAAAGCATAGGTGTAAGACGATGGTAATATTCTTGGTCTCAGACGTGTAAGAAGCTCTTCTCGCAGCTTGTCTGTTGCAAAAATGATTTTCATATTCAGACAATGAATTTGTGAATCATTATGTTACATAGTATGTGATGGTGAATTCTCAGTTTTACTTGAAGTGTGGATAATGATGGTTTATCGGATTGGACAAACATTTCTTGGTATTGTTTTGCTCAAGCATCTCATTCTTTAATGGCTGAAGTTGATAGAGGGAATGCAGAGTGTCTTTCCAAGTTTGTACATGTAAAAGATTGAGTTAAAAAGTCATGCAATTATGTAATGAACGTTATTTTGGTGGCTTTTTATATATTTGATCCTAGCTCGGAAGAGTACAAACATTTTGGATAACGATTATTTTGGTTTAATCATTTTGGTATTTGAACCCATCGACCCGATTAATCCAGATATGGGAGTAAGCATCCTCTTCATTAGAATTTATTTTTAAAACTTCGAAATCCCTGATTGAAGTATTAGAATTTTATTCATCGTAGATGCATCTCTCCTTGGCTGATCAGAAAATCACACACTCCAAGTGCACTTCTCTTGTTAGAAGTTAATATCAACTGAAATCTTGTGACACTTCTTTGTTCTTTTTCTGGGAAAATTCAGAAAGTAATTTTTGCAAACTATTTATCCGAATAACAAATGATGATAATGTTAAAACCAAAACTCAAACTCGACTCAGTTGTGCCTTAGTTATAAATTAATAGGAATCAAAATAAGAGATGATCATTACTATATTCTATTTATTTATTTTTTTAAAAAAATTGTCATAGTAGACTATCTTTACCCCAAAATTCCAAGACTCGAGTCAAATAGTGCATTGGGGATGCCAGGACTAGGAAGACCAAATAGCTGTTACCAACAACTTCCCAAAGTACCTAACAACCCCAGTTTTTTGCCTTCTTTACCTACCTGCTAACTTCCCCCCTTCTTTATCTCTGTTCTTCTCCTTCAAGTCTCTCAAACACACACACACGCGCGTAATTTTAAAAAATAAAAAAAATCCTTCCTTTGCTCATTGCATTAATCAGATCACTAAGGGGCTAAAGGATTGATTCATTTCAGTACAAGTTGTGAGATTTAAAGAAAATGTCCCTTACTGATTCAGTGCAAAACAAACAGCCTGGCGTCATCACTGCAAAGGTTGCAACTTTCCACTTTCAGCACCTTTATTTGCTTTTTCACTTTCTTCTCTCCTTATCAAGAATCTGATTTTGAATGAACCCATTTTACTTATGTGTATCCATTCAGCTGCTGTGGCATGGGGACCGGGAGAACCAATGGTGATAGAGGAGGTGGAATTGAGTCCACCTCAGCCAATGGAGATTCGTGTTAAAGGTTGTCTACTTCTCTCTGCCACCCAGTGATGTCACTGCTTGGTTGTCTGAGTTTGATCTTTTCTTGATCTTTTTTTCCATTCGGGTTTGAGTTTTTTCCCCAACTGGTCAATCATCTGTATTACCAACTTTAATGTCACGCTGCTGAATCTACAGGTAAATTCTGGTATTAACTTGGTGCGTACACTAGGAATCACTTAAATGTCCAAAAGAAAATGCTGGATTAGAACTGTGCTAACCTGCTGTTTCAAAATTTGCTAATCATAATAAAGAGGAACCATTTCTACATATACTAACTTTGAATCATTGGGTGCTCAATGTGGTCAATCTTGGACCAACTGGTGATTGGCTGCTAACTTAGAAATATAATGGGGTTTTAGCATAAAAAACCAGCAAGTTTTATGAGATTACAGTTTTATCCGACTCTCATTTGAGTTTTCCAAAGGAAATTAGCTCAACCCAATCTCATGTTAAGGGTTTCCAAAATAAATCCTGAACTAATTGCGGAGTGGAGGGTAGATGAGGGTACATAAAACAGTACAAAAGGCTCAATCTTTGCCCCTTTTTGTTCGTTTGTCTTGTCTTTTTTCTCATTTTGGCAAATTCAATTCGTCTTTTATTTTTCTTTTCAGATGAATCTACCAGAATTACTTTCTTATCCTTCAGATTTTCACCCCCAATTATGAAATTCTTATTTTTTCCAGGCTCAGGCTTCTATATATCCTCGGATATTTGGTCATGAAGCATCAGGGTCAGTTCTACCTCTTCTACTTGAACGATAATGCTTCTGGTCTGCTAGTTTAAGTATCCTGCTTCTGATAAGAAGTCATTTTTTGCTTACTCAAAAATTTAAGAGATAATCCATTGTTTTGGTACATGTCTTGAGGTGATAATGCTTCTCCCCAAGGGATTAATGATCATGTTGTAAGAAAGTTCAAATGCTATTCTGTGTTGGCTTTCTCAATTTGTCAAGCATGTAATGGTTTTCTCCATGATGATGCATAATGGTTTCATCACCCAAAAAGTCTTAGTTGACTTACTCATCAGGTGCTCTTTCCATAAGAAAAGCCTTCTATCATAGACTCTGGCATCACTTAGTGTACCCCATAAAGCAAAATGAACATAAAGCAAACTTCTGCTGCCACCTACCAATGCAACAGAGGTGGTTGATGGATTCAATAGTTTCTCATTTCTGAACTGAATCAAGCTTCATTCTTGCTACTAATTTTGCAGGATTGTTGAGAGTGTTGGGCAAGGAGTGACTGAATTTGTAGAAGGAGACCACGTGCTTACCTTATTTACTGGGGAATGCATGAGTTGCAGACACTGTACCTCAGGCAAAAGCAACATTTGCCAAGTTCTTGGATTGGGCATAAGGTGTTATGCATAGTGATCAAAAGACGCGGTTCTCTGTAAAAGGGAAGCCAGTTTATCATTATTGTGCAGTTTCAAGTTTTAGTGAATACACAGTTGTACACTCTGGTTGTGCGGTCAAGGTTAGTCCGATTGCGCCTTTAGATAAAATCTGCCTCCTCAGTTGTGGGCTGACCTTAGGTAATTTGTGGAGTACTGTTCAATTAAATTGCAGCCAGTCTTTTACTTCTTTACTACTATTGAAATTTATAATTTCAAGAGAAATTTCTCTGTTTGTGAAAAAGGGCGTGATTTAAGATTCTTTTGCGTTAATGCTCTTGGCCAATATTGGAATTTGGCTACTCTTTCTTATGGAAATGGCTTTCTCAATACCTCGTCATACATGTACGGTTTTACTGAACTGTAAATGCTAAACCCGTTCATGGAAGAGGGAGAATTTTTTGAGCTGAAAGGCGACTATGTTCTCTGTAACTACTTTTGTTTGAACAAGAGTATTCTAGCTTACTTGATGGCATCGTAGACAGTCTATGTTTGAAATGTTTTTCAAATGGTTAAGTCTCCTTCAGCTCTTAGATGTTACATTTGTGCTTAGCTTGGGTATCTCTGTATAGCTTAGCAATCCATAATGTTAACTTGTTACTCAGAACATTCCAAATGAAGCATTGTGGGGCCCTCATAATTGAAATGCAATTATCAGGTCTGGGTGCTGCTTGGAAGGTTGCAAATATCTCTGAAGGATCAAAAGTGGTCATTTTTGGTCTTGGGACTGTAGGCCTTTCTGTAAGTGCATTGATCCAAACTGAACAGTTAACATAATATGGGCCGACTGTTTTCCTGGAAAAAACAGGCAATGATAAATAATAAAATGCTTAGATGTTGTGTTAACTCAGGTTGCACAGGTGCTAAAGAAATGCGAGGGCATCTCCAGCAGTAATTGTGGATATGATGCAAGAGAAATATGAAAAAGGTAACACATGACAGACCTTCTACAACAGCTGGGAAGTTGAAAAGTTTTCCTTAACATACAGTTGAAAAGTATCCCTAGCTTATTGATGCTCTCTTCTCTTCTGGTGCAGCAAAGGCTTTTGGGTAGCGGACTTTTGAACCCAAATGATACGATGAACCATTCCACAGGTATTTTGCTTTTCATGAAATATACAACAAAAACTTGTAAATTAGTTTCTTTCATTCTCCCAGCTAATTAGTCACGAGTCTTTACCAATCATGACAACTGTCTAAAGCAACACGGGAACATTACAACAAGACTACTACATTTCAGTATCACACTAGTTAGGTCAGCAATATGAATTTTCAATATTCATTTCTCTGTATTTGAATGTGTTTCATTGCAACACGCAACAATTTGGGGATTATCTAATATTAGAAGTTTCTGCATTTCTAATTTCTATATGGTACAAATATCTCTAGAAACAAGTTAAAAGACTTTTAGCAAATACTAGACCTAATATAAGTTTATCAATGTGATTAATCTAATCCAACTAGTTGGTATCGTCTATATTGATCATTTGCTTCTATTATATTATGTGTTTCATGAAGGCTGCATAGTTTTTGGTGGTTGTTGGTCTAAATGACAATCTCCTTTTATGGTTTGAGTCTGATTGCCCCCTTTTTAACTCCTGATTTATACTTACAAACTGGTATATTTGAGGTCTACATAGTACATGATCAACTCATCCCAGACGACCTTTGTGTGCTAGTAGCACATTCCATGATGTGATCCTTTTTCATCTTGTCAATATTGTATAACCATGTATCCATATGACATCGGCTTTGTACAACCCACTCATCTTATGGAGGGTTGGGCATTAGAGACAACATCCTCTTGTATAAGTGCTGGTCTTACAGATGTTCTATAGAACTTGTCTCTCACTTCCATAGGTGCTTTTGCATTGCATAACACTTCTGTTGTACTCCTCAATTTCAACATCATATTTTAATCTTACATTTTATACCTTCATGTATGCGTACACCATTCACCTAGACGGTTGAGCTTATATTTGAATTTTCTCATTCTCAATTTATGCACTGCAATCCCGTCTAATCTCACCTGAATTTCATTCTTCTTATAGTGGATAAATTTGCAGTTTACTACTTTGTAAATAGCATACAAATGGAGTCATGCATAGGCTATGTTTTCCTTTCGTAAACTTTCTTTCAGGTTATAAAACGCATAACTGATGGAGGTGCAGATTATTCATTTGAATGCATAGGAGATACAGGAATGATTACCACTGCATTGCAGTCCTGTTGTGATGTAAGTATTAAGACCTCATTTCATGTACTCTTCGGTGTTCTCAGAAACGTGTTTCTGCCTTCATATCCTAATCTTTTGTTTTCTCCTATTTGTACACTAGGGATGGGGCTTGACTGTCACATGGGTACCCAAGCTGAAGCCAGAGGTAACAGCTCAGCCCTGGACTTCTTCTTACCGGCAAGGCATTGAGCGGACCCTATTTGGAGGATGGAAACCAAAGTCTGAGAATTCCTTCATTAGTTGAGATGTACTAAGGAAGGTAAGACTGCCACTGTTTTGCAAACAGTGAACCGGGCATTGGCATTCATTTTACTCCCAGCGACTTTCAACATTTGAATATAAGCCATTGTGAGGTTTGCTTTTGCAGGAATCAGAGATTAGATGACTTGATCACACATAATCTGCCCTTTGAGGACATAAACACAGCTTTTGATCTGATGAAAAGGGGACTTGTTTTGCGCCGTCATACATGCCTAAATAGAAGGTCTTACAAATGGCTGGCAACTAGTTGAATTTATTTCATTCTCTCTGTTACCCCAAAGTGAAAATAGTCAATCACAGTGAACTGCCAGAAACTTTGATGTTGTAGTATAGTGTATCATTTGCTATCTTGTATTATTTTGAGAGGGAATATTTGAGCCCTTTTACAAATTCGAGTTTAGAAAAACGGGTTGCTACTTTGCTTTATTTCCTTAAAACATTTGTTCATCAAAACAAAACCTAGTTTTTTTTTGTTTTTGAATAATTATAATGCGTCTTTCCTTGCTTTCACGTAGTCAATTGATAGATACTGCCTCTGTTCCATTTTAGTTGTCGGGATAACATTTTACACAACTCTTAAGAAAAATTAAGTAGGAGTAAATTTAACTAATATCTTTCTTATTAATTTTTAATTCAACAATTGAATTAAAAATATTTTTAATTTTAAAACACTTATTGCTTTGAAGCAAAGTTTGAAAAAATAACTAATTCTCTCTTGATTTTTTAAATTGAAAAGTACTCGCTCCATTCCATTTTAGTTGTCAAATAAGTTTGCATAATCTTTAAGAAAAAGTTAATTAGGAGTGTAATTTGACTAATATATTCTTTATTAACTTTTTAATCTTCATCTATTTATATGCATCTTAACTCTAAAATAATACTCCCCTCTTTGTTTCATTTTAATTGCTAAGGTCGTTATAGATTCATTAAGAAAAGAATTAATAGAGATGGTAATTTGACCAATATAACCCAATTAATTTTTCGAAACATACAATAATAATTTTTCACATTTAGTTTGACTTTAAGCACTAAGGGTAAATTGAAAAAACGATCAATTATTTCTTGAATTTTGAAACTAGCAAATATTTTGAAACTGTAGTAAATCCAGATCAAGTATGGAAAGAATCATTAAAGACTGGCAAGAGAGAATAAAGATATGATATACAGGGAGAGAATTGGCAGAAAATATCTTTGTAGAGAGTATAAAGCTTAGTTCTAAGTAATGCACTAGGATGCCTATTTATAGGTAGTTTGTTAATTAACTAACTAATTGTACTTAAGTTTATAACCTCACTTAACTAAGCTAGACTATTTATTTCAACACTCCCCCTCAAGCTAGGTACTATAGAAAATGTCAGTACACCCTAGCTTAGATATTAGATGTTGATGATGAACCTTCATTTAGCCTTTTGTAAACATATAAATTTGGTTGATCTTGAGTATGTTATATTTTGTTATGATCAAACCATGCTGATTTTTTTTCATTATAAAATGACAGTCAATCTCAATATGTTTTGTTCTTTAATGGGAAACAGCTGGATTAGTTGCTATTTGAATGGGTTTGCCTTGCTATCACTATGAACACATACGAGGCCCAGGCGAATGCACTCCCGGATCTCTTATTAATCACAGTGTAAGTGAGTTAAGGACAATTGTTTGCAAACTTCTATATTCAGCTTCTGCTGAACTTCTTGACGTTGTGACTTGTTTTTTTGATTTCCATGAAATAGGTGAATCACCTAGTTTAATTAAGTAACTTTATTCTTGACTTCTAATAAATGGACATATTTGCCCAATTAGCATCACAAAGCGGTGACTATATCCCGTGCATTCATTTGGATAGGTAAGATGCCTTATCCAAGTTGTTGTTTAATGTACCTAGCTATTCTCAAGGCAGCTTCCATATGGGATTGTTTTTGGTTGTTGTAAAATTGACTCAAAGTTTGTACACTAAAGCTATATCGGGCTGGTGGTAGTAGATGTAAGTTTACCAATGAGTCTTTGATAGCTTCATGATCAACCAACTTTTCATCTGTGATTTTTCTTGATATGTTGATCATACTCTTTGGTAGTAACTTGACATTAGGATCAATGGTGTGGTGATAGGCTTAGCTGCACTTAAACCGGTTTGTGATATAATCCTCTAATCCCTTTTTCTTTGATGCATCACAATACCTTTTTACCTTGCAACTTCAATGCCTAGGAAGTACCTAAGTTTTCCCAAATCCGCCGGTTTGAAGGTATCACGCAGAAGTCATTTTGGTGTCAATGATTAGTTCTAAAGCTGTCTCCAGTATTAGGTATGTCATCAACATACACAACAAAATCACGGATCCTTTATTGTGTTCTTTTTATATATAAGAGAGTGATCATACCTAGCTTTTGACGAAAATTAAACCAATAGAACCTCGCTTGACTTAGCATTCCATTGTCTTGGTGCTTGTTTCGGACCATACAAGGATTTCTTGAGTCTACACACTTGTTTAATCTCCCTTGACTCTGAAATCCTTGTGGGATCATATATAGATTTCATCATGAAGATCATCTTGAAGTAAAGCATATACACATCCATTTGATGGATGTGCTAATATTAGTTGCGGCAAGCTTTGCTAGTACTATTCTTACAGTAACCATTTTGACCACAGGGCTAAATGTTTCATGGTAGTCTATATCTTCTTGCTGACTATATCCTTTAGCTACTAACACGGCTTTAAATCTTTCAACTTCTCCATTGGCCTTATTACTTGACCTTGTAAATCTATCTCGCCAATAGTTTTCCATGGTAGATCCACAATATCCCATGTGTTGTTTTGTTCAAGAACGTGACTTCTGCTTGCATAGCTTCTATCCATTTTTCATCTTTCATGCTTCTATTTAAGATGTAGGTTCGGTGATAGTAGACATTCTTCATGACAAAAGCCTTGTAAACCGAGATATATTATCATATGATATGTATTTAAATAAAATTAAAGGAATATTATGGCTTGAGTTTAGAATGCAAACTCTTTCATCCAACATGGTAGATGAGTTCCTCTCCTAGATCTTACGAGTGTAGCGGGTGATTTTCGAGGCTGTTGATGCTTGTTGCACTTGGTGTTACCTCTGATCACTTGTACCTCTTTGTGATGTATCGGTCAATACTTGGCTTTCATCATGCACACTGTCATTGTTATTTGCATCTGTTGTATTTTATGTTTCTTTGTTGAGTATCACTTACTGGTATATAATTACCAATCTACTGCGGGATTAGGTACACAAATAGGAAACAATGTGGTATAATCTAATTTTGTTAGTAGAAAAGGAAAAACATCTTCCTTAAAACTTACATCTCTACTTATAAAGAAACATTTACTATTAGTGTCATATAATATGTACCCTTTTTGTGTCTCAGAATACCCCATATGAATAGATGTTCTAGTTCTAGACTATAGTTTATCAGTTTCTTGAACCTTTTTGCAAAACATGAACGGCCTAGCACTCTAAGATGCATTAAGGAAGGCTTCCTATTGTTTAACTTTTCATATGGAAATAATTCCTCCAATAACCTTTAGAGGAAGGTGTCTACATTTTATGATATATGATGCAGTAAGTACACAATGACCCTAGTATTTTATAGGAATGGATGCTCGAAATCTCATGACCACTAGTTAATTCCCTAAAATATGCATGCTTTCTTTCTGCCACTCCATTCTGTTGTAGATTAGCAAGGACATGATGTTTGATGTATAATTCCTAACTTGGTAAACAGGTCATTGCACATAGAATTTGCAAATTCTATGCCATTATCTATTCTTATTTTCTTAATAACCAATCCATATTGAGTATGTATAAAGTTAGAAGTTTTAATATTCAAGAACACATCGGTTCATTCTTAACAGGAATAATCCAAGTAAACCTAGAGAAATCATCTACAATTGTTAAAAATGATTTATAGCCATCAAAAGTAAGCGATCTTATAGGGACCAGACATCCATGCTAAACAGTTCAAAAGGATGAGCTAATAGTAGTAATAAATTGAAAAGGAAACCTACTTTGCTTTGCACAGGATGTACAATACGGTTATTCAATACAGAGGAAATTCTAGAATTATTTGTAGGAAACGGATGTTGTAAAGTACTCTTGAAACATGTCCCATTCTCTTATGCCACAAACTAATATCATCTTTTTAACCACCAAACTTGGGAAAATAATCTACATTTAGGCTTTGTTTGAGCTAAAGTGGTGCTAAGTCCTGCAAGATAGTATCATTTATCCCATTCTTTACCATTCTCCTTCACTTTGCACGATTGAAGAGATTCTCGAAAACACAAAATCGGGATAAGATTTGATGGCAGTTTAAGCGCATCTAGTTATACATGACTTGAGGAGAAGATTAAACTTAAAATCAGGCATATAAAACACATCTTTAATAGTATTTCTAGATGATATTTTGCTTGAACCAATATGAGAAACATGTGTAACCTCTCCAGTGGCGGAACTACCTGTTTTACCTCTTTAGTTTTCATCATAGTTGTTTTATCCAAAGTTGTTAAGTCGGATGTCACATATGATTTGTAGCTCCTGAGTCTACAATCCAACTTACTGCATTGTTTGAGACTAACAGGGCTCTACTATTACCTGGCATATTTGTAGAATGAGGTGCAGTAGTGTTTGTGTTTGTTGCCTCTAGCATTTGACATATGCCTTGACTATACTAAGTACTAGTCAGAGTTGGTTCTCCTTCCTACTGATACATATGCTCTTGTTGATATCCTCCCTGAGTGTTTGATGGTGGTCCTCAGGAGAGTTGTTTCGGTTTTGCACCTTAAGTACTCTAAAGTATAATTCCAATTCTCAACCATGGCATCATGAGCATTATAAGTGCACAGCATATCACGCCCTTACTTTGCCTAAACTTTGTTATGCGATGGACCATACCTGTGCTCGATCTGATTAGCCTTTGGATGATCTGGAGGATAGCCAACTAACTTGTAGTAATCTGCCTTATAATGCCCTTTAAATTTGCAATGATCACAAAAGGCATTTGGATTGTAGCTTGAGTTGAATCTTTTCTTGAACTACTCTGGCTTCGGTATTAGGTCTGGTACTCTAGTATATAATTATATCCTCTGCATCACTTCCTCCTTGAATTCTACCGGTCACAGCTCCCAGCAGGCCGTTGCACCTAGTTATATTCCTTTGACTCTCATCCTCAATGATCATAGAGTATGCTTGATTGTTCAAACAACTGAGTTCACTGAAACGAAATAAAGCTCTAAGCAAAGTGCCTTCAGGACTCATTCAGTCCATCAAAATTAAATCAGTTTGTCTTTATGATCACCCCAAAGCTCTAAGGATCTTTCTAGTGCAGCTAAATTCCCAGGGACTATAGACTCAGACTCATCCCATAAATCTTTCAATTTAGTAAAATACACAGATACATATTGAGTGTCTTGAGTACAAGTAGCTATTTATTGATGAAGGTTAAATGATCTTGCACCATAAACCTTCCCAAACCTTTCTCTCAAATCTCTCCCACCGGCTTGTGCATTAGTTGCATATACTACTCCACCAATTAGAAGACTAGCAACTGAGTTCATTAGCCATGAAAGCACTATAGCATTTACATGTTTCCATTGAAATACAAGATTTTAGAGAATGATTCTTTCTTCCAAGATCCATCAACAAAACCTAATTTATTTCTTTTTAACGATGCAATTCGCATTATCTATTCTAGACAACACTAATTTTCACTGCCTTTCAAGTTTGGAAAGAGATGATAGCAGTTCCACTTACATTAGTAGATTGGAAGGAACAACAGATGATTGTAATCCAATATTTGAGTCACGAAGATTTATCATTCAGTACATGTGCCAGATTAATTGGAGCGCATTTGTAGCTCCATGATCAGCTATTATAGATCGATCTAGCTATTGAATTGGGTGCTTTGGTACATGCACTGATTAGATCTGCAATTTTGTGATCGCGCCTTTGAATTCACATATTTGAAAAATTTTGATCTCGAAAGACTTCGTCTTGACTTGCATGCACTTGAATTCGTGAGCACTACACCTTCTTCTTTTAGAATCAATTCACCCTCAGTTCAACTTTCGATTGTTCTTCTCAATCACATTCAATCTGTGATTGCAGAAGCATCAATGTTGAACAATTTTAGTCGTTCTTGCCGATTGTTCCAATGTTGATCTTTGCTTAGCGGTAGAGTACAGCAACTTCTACGATACCATGTGATAACTCGAGATCAATTATGAAAGAATCCATTAAAGACTATCAAGAAGAAAGATATGATATACATAGAGAAGGGTAGCCAAGCGAGAAAATATCTTTGCGGGAAGTATAAAGCTTAGTTCTAAATAATGCACTAGGATGCCCTATTTATAGGTGATTAGTTAATTAACTAACTAATTGTACCTAAGTGTATAACCTCACTTAACTAAGCTAGGCTATTTATTTCAACAGAAACAACTAGTTTTAGTATATCTAATAGTTAAAATAAAACGGAAGGGTAACTTATAAGTATTTTTGAATAACTACTTTTAATATACATGTAACTAATAACCAAAAAAAAAAAAAGTATTTAAAAATAATTATTTTTTAAATATTAATGTGACATCTAAAAAAACGAGAGAGTAATAGAAAAGGCTCAATTTTAGCAGCTCTTGGTCAAGAGAATTTGAACTCAGCACAACAATTTCAATTGCAGCTTTTGCCAATGAGTGGGAGGTGTAAATATTTTCAATTGGTTATAAAATCCTTTAAGTTCGAATATATATATATATATATATATATATATATATATATATGTATATATATATATATGTATGTATGTATGTATATATATATATATGTATGTATAATATGTATGTATGTATGTGTATGTATGTATGTATGTATGTATGTATGTATGTATTTTAAAATAATTTTTATACCTTAATCTATATACTATTAAAGGAGGGTAGTAAAAATTTGAGTTTCATCAAATGGCGTAATAAGAACTAGTCACTTGACATTTTATAATAAAAAAAAGTATTTCCTCTTATTATAATAAGAAAAAGAATATAAATATAATGAATATTTTAATAAATAATATTAATATTATTATATTTTAATTACATAGATATGGTAAAAAAATGCCATAATTAGATTTATTTTACAGTCTATTATTAATCATTTAAATTATATAATTATGACATTAATATGATATATACAAAATTATTTATTGGCATTGATATGATATATGGAGTACATCATGTCATAATTAGATTATTTTAATTTATTATAATATGAAAAAAATAAATATTATAAATAATCTAATAATATATCTATATACTATTAAAGGAGGGCCGTGAAGCATGAGGTTAAGCCAAGTGACAAATTAAGAATTAGTCACTTGACACTTTTACAACAAAAGTATTTCCTTTTATTATAATAAGGAAAAAAATAAATTTAATAAATATTCTGATAATCTCTCTCTCTCTCTCTCTCTCTATATATATATATATATATATATATATATATATATATATATATATATACACTATTAAAAAGGTAGTGAAGCATGAGGTTAAGCCAAGTGGCGTATTAAGAACTCACCACTTGGCACTTTTACAATAAAAAATAATTTAGATTATTAAAATTATTTAAAAGTAATTATTACTAATAATGAAAAAGATTGTGAACATTTATTACAAAGCCATTAATTATGGCGTGATTATTAAATTATTTAAAATATAGAAGATAAAAATATTTTTTATAATTAGAGAACACATATAATTGCAAATCATATAATCACCCGTGATTATAGTAATCCTAATAGGAAAAAATCCTACAAAATATTTTTTTATGTATATAGATTGATTCAAATTTAATACGAATCTTTTGAAGTCCCTTACATACAAATCCGTGATTATAGTTCTAAAATTACACAAGAATTAAAGATAATAATTCATATTTAATTAATTATAAATTTTAATTGTTGTTTGATAGATTGAAATTGAATTGATAATTGAGGTTTTTTTATTTATTTTAGTTTTTGTTTTAGTATTATAATTATAATTTCTATTTTTAAATATTGTTATAAAAAATTAATATAACATTTAGATTAGAGAATATTTCCTATAATACATTCATAATATTATATAATTATTTAATTGACAATTATATGATATATATATATATACACACACACACATATATATATAAAGTCAACGCCATAGTTAGAGTCATTCTAATATAAAAGATTACTACGACATATTCTATATATTTATAACATAAATTATACAATTAAAGATTATGAAAGCTTATTGCTTGGAACTAATTACGCGTGATATATTTGTATTTAAATTTATTATTGCTAATATTGATTAGATTATTTACTATAATTATAGACATAGCGGTATATAATTGTTAATTGACAATTATATGATATATGGAAAAAGATCATGTTATAACTAGAGTAATTCGTGAAAGTATTTCTACGATATATTCTATATATTTATAATTTAAATTATTTAATTAGTATAATTGTACATGGAAAGATTGTGAAAATTTGTTGGCAAGGCAATTATGGCATGATCATTTGAATTTAAATGGATATTACTATAATTTGAATTTAAATCAAACATATAGAAGCACATTATTATCTGATTAGCGATTATATGATTTATGTGGGGGAAAAATTATGCCATAATTATAGTCATTATAATAGGAAAGATTTCTCGACATATTATATATATTTCAGAGGGATTAAGCTCAACACTTAATATGAATGGTTCATAGTATACAATATAGGAAAAAAAAAATAACTTGAAGTCATTATATATACTCAAAAAATCTTCAATTTTTTACTAAAATTGATTTTATCGATTGAGATATCTGGAAAAAAAGATGCAATAGTGCTTGAGAGTTCGTGTCGTGTGATTATAGTTTGTTCCTGATCGCGAAAAGGCCAGATAATCCAATTTCAATACAGATGTTATTGCCAGATGAAAAAGTATTTGTATCATCTTATTATCATTATAAATGCATATGTTGACCCTCTTATAGATATAATATAGATATTGAATTTTTTATAGGAATGGTATCCACATAGCGTAGGTAGTATGTTATACGCATGTTCGGATAAAACCATAGTATGTTATCCGCATGTTTCAGAAGAATTTTAGTTTATGATGATGATGGACAAATAATAAATGAAGTTAGAAATGTAAGCGTACATGAATTTTTCATAATTATTTATTACATTATTAAATAAATTATCTTTAATTATTATCATTATTCTCTCTTATATTTTTTTATCTTAATGTATTTCAAAGGTTTCATGTTTTTGCGAAAACTTGAGAAATCGTCAATTACTAACTATCGCAGAGAATGATCCGGCGAGGATGGATCTAAATCAATTGTGGCAACTTACGAAATGAACTCCCCAATATTGCAATAAATGTTATGTTAATTGAAGATGTGATGAGAACTGTACATATAAGTTTTTGCATTGTCATTAGGATATCCATTACTGTATCTTATCTTGAACTTTTTTTGACATGCAATGGTAATACCTAAGAATGTAAATAGCATCCTGAAATTGGTGAAGTTAATAACTTTTAATATTTTATTTTAGTTTATAGTTCTTATTGAAAAATTCACGAATTTCTTAGTTATGTTCTTTTTGCACAAAGCTTAGGTTATGAATATTTGGCTTTTTATTTAGTTATGTGTCATATATCTATTAGATATTGTTTGAATAATTAACTTTGAGGTTAAATAGTTTGAGTGTTAATCTGTACAAACTAATTTAAATATGACTCTTTATATTTTCTTTAAAAGTATGATATCTTATTTTAGTTTTTTTTCATTTTATTTTTTGACGTCTCTTAGTTGTTAAATAAATTGAAGTGTCAAATTCAGTAATTGTATGAAATTTATAGTTATTATTGTTATTTATTTAGTTCTAGTTAAGAGATGATTTATAATGAACTAATTTTTATGTGTTATTTAAGAAAACATAAGTCAAAGAAGATGTTGACATTTATTTCAGTAGTCTTTGTTGATTTACCGGTTGGTCCAAGTGAAGAATTTTTATAATCATTTATTCATTTGATAATTTTTATAAATCTAAATTAGTTTTTTAATTTATATTTTTTAATAATTTCTTAAATATTATTCGCGCATAGTGCGAGTGCGATACTAGTTATAGTTAATTAAACTTTATTTTCACTTTAATTTACAACCTAAATTAAATTATTTTGTTTACAATCAAGTTTAAGTATTTTGTGTATAATAATTCAGATTGGGCTTTGGGCATTAAAATTTAGGGGCAACTTAGCTAATACATATAAATCCGACCAAGCTACTCACAATCTACTTTTCCGTCTCTTTTACTTGCCGTAAAATCACTCTGCAGAAGCAGCGAGTGTTCTTCATACTCGATTTTGAGTTCGAATTTGGCACATAGGTATTTAAATATCGTCAATGTCGACGGAGGAGGAAAACGCCATAGAGGCGGCGGCAGCAGCGCGAAGGGAGAGGCTGAGAGGCCCTCAGACAAGCTCAAAGAACTTCTTCAAACCGCTGACGATGATAATAACAAGACTAATGAAGGAAAACGAAAGTAAGCGGTACCCGTTAACTAAATTCTTTGTTTATCCCCCTTTTTTCTTGGTTAATTTTGATGTTATTTTAAAAGTTAGTGTCACCGCCGATTCTGGGTTCTGCAAGATACCTTGTATTGTAGCTTTGCTGTCCTTGCTCAACTTTTTTTTGAATGGTGTATTTTCCGTAAAAGACAAATAATTTAGTATTGGAACGAAATAGACCCGAATAAGGGTTGAGGGCTAGCTCAGCACAGATGGGCCCGAATGGTTGAGGACTAGCTATCCATGCCTTCCACAGTTAGAGTAGAGTTTCAAACCCCATCTGTGCATAGCAGCCCTTTCCCCTTCATTTCCCTCCCTTGATGTAATTAAAACCAATGGGCCTGAATGAAACCCAGAATGGAAGGTTTCAGGCCCCTCCTTCTGCTCCTGTCACATTTAGTGGTAAAGTGCAGTGCATAGAAAGCTGCTTTAGATGTAGGAGTGAGCAGCAAGCAGCCCCTTGTATGATCCTAAACCTATCCGACTAATAAGAGGAAAGGGGCAAGCTAAAAACTGACTCCTAACAGTAGTTGTCTTTTCATACACGCGCCCAGTGTACTAGCGAAAAAGGCGAATTGAGTTTACCAATAACTGATTCAGGACTAGTTTGTATGTGAATAGTTTGATATATATATTCCAGTGATGTCCAAATGAAGTTCCGGAATTACCTGCCACATGACAAGCAGCTTCAAGAAGGCAAAGTCGCTCCGCCAGTACTCCCAAAGTTCGAAGACCCTATTGCCACTCTACCTCCTCCCGAAGAGAAGAAAGAGGTGCTTCAGCGATTGCACTGTTTGTTTCCTTCTGTTTCTTCCTCATTTTCAGATTCATATTAGTTGTACTCCACTGTCATGACTTTTCTTTGGTTAAATTTTATCAGGATCCATTTCTAAATATTGTTCCCAAGAAGCCAAATTTGGGACCTCTGGCGGGATGTGCAAAGAAACTTGAGAAGCTTGAGAAGCACCACCCAAGCCTCCTCAACTTATGGGTACGTTATTTCTATTTATGATGTATTTGTTATTTGACTCTCAAGTATATACAAAAGTAATGTAAATACAGAAAAAAAGAAAAATCATGAGATTATATTTTGATGCGTCTCTTGATGTAAGTCTTAGCTGAGATTGTTCATTGTACTTCTATTGTTTGTAAGTGCGCGAGAACATCTAACGTGAGAGAAATAATTATTCCAAGATATTTCTTCCTTCATAAAGAAAGCTCTCATGATGGCCCATTGTACCCCAGTAGGTTTGACTTGCAGTGGTTGGGACTTTGCTTTAAGGAAGTTATTGGTTGAACCACTTGGATGCTCCTTTGTCAGCTGAGAAAACTTCAGTTGCTCCTATGCTGATATGTGAAATGGTTTTGACAGTACACACTAAATGTTGTTTGCTGCCATCTTCATCTGGTCTGATCTCAAGAGTGTGATTACACTCACTTTTTCATTTAGGAGAAGGATAGTCATTGCCTTCTTTACTTTTATGGTGTATAAAACATATAGTCTATGCAAGATGGTTTCCGTTTTTAGGTTGAACAATAATAACTGCCACCAATTTTCAATCCTGAACTAGTTCAGGTTGGCTACGAAATCCTCTATATCAAGTCCACTTCATATTTAAGTTGAAATTCAATTTCAATTCTGACTAATGTTTTTCAAAGAAAAAAAGTGATGAATGGTGCTTTAGTAAGAGAAACATTACATGCGCAAATAAATAAGGAATATAGGTGACATGCTCTTATAGCTACTAGGAATGTCCAGGACATACTTATGTACACACAAGTTCTAAGGATACCTTTGGTATGTTATATATTCAACTTATGTTTCAGTCTTTGTTTATTTATTTTTTTGAAAGAGGATACTCCCTTCAGGTGTTTGGCGAGCGTGAAGTTTAAGATATTTATTTTGATTGTAGTTTTGACTTTCTATTATTCGGTATAGCTAAATACTTATCCTGAAATCTAACAATTGGTTCAAGTAAGTTTGGTTTGATAGGTTTGGTCATTTTCTAATGTTCTTTTAACATCCCTAGCTACTGCTGCTTATGGTTACCCCTTATTTCTGATTTGTTTGGCTCCTTCGAAGCTGGTCACTGTTGTTTCCCACTACATTGATGGCACTTTCTGTGTTGATCCACTGTTTGATTCACCTCCATTGTGGTCGGCTGTTTTCTGTCAGCGTGATGCCAGCCTTTTGGTGCCCTTGAATCCTAACAATGGGCAACATCTTTGATCCAACTTATTTTCTCAGGGTTGGAGCTCATTAGGTAACTGCGGGTCATTTAGTAAGATCTTCTTCTCGAAACAAAGTGGGTTTCCTTGGAGCCCTTCTAATAAGAATCGGGTTACATGAAAGAACAAGAAAATAATGCAGAAGTGAAACTACAAAGTTTAAAGACAAGAAATTAAAGATAGACAAAATTTTGTGAATAAAATCCCCAAATTTTAAGATGAAATGCTAATAATCCTAAGTAATCTTAGTACATTCAAAATTGAATTAAGATGATATGATACTAATAGTCAATTCAAGAACTTAGATCAAAAAGTGATCTAGACTCATCTCGAAGACATTAAGGATAATGAGTAGTATAAAGACTAATTACCTTCTTTAATTCTGAATAAGAACCAAAGATATCAAGTCACAAACTAATCTTACCTCTTAAAAATTTGTTTTTATAACGTTATAAGATAAATCCCAAGCAGATTTACACAAGTTGTAAAAGAAACTCTCAATTAATAATAATATTGTTTAATTAAAAAATAACAAAATCCACTCCTATATATAGGGAAAACCTATCCCAAATAGCACATGGTTTGAGTTCTATTTTTATGGAAATAATAAATACTAAAATCAAACTAGGAAACTTTTAAACTAGGAAAGTTTAATCTAGGAACGTTATGTAAAAAAATAATATAAAATTCTTAAAACTACCTAATAAGTATAAGGAAAAAGTGACTTTTTAAACCAAAAATTCATCCAATTTTTTGGGGCGTATTTCTCATCCCCTTTGGGCTCTTCTTTGGGGCTCCATGTGGGCCCCAATATTTCTCCCTCTTCGGCTCAGGACTTCGATCATGACATATTTGTAACACTTGACCAATCTTTGTTATAATTTTTCAGCTCATTCACGGGCTCTTTTTCCATGATAAACATCTTCTTGATTTTCCATTGAATCCTGTCAACCATTAATGGAAGTAAAGCCATCATGGATGTTATCATTCCCCTCTCCTTGAAAACAATTCATCCTTGAGTAAACCTCGCAAAATCAAGAAGACTTGCAGTGGTAAACAACATCCATTAATCACAAGCAACAATGGTAAGATACAACATCCATTAATCACTATCTTGGTAAATTTGCTGGAAGGTGCCTTACTAGGCATGAGCCTTTAAATTCTGAAAAAGTTTTCCGAATAGTCACATCAGCTGTGAGAAAAGATAACTTTCAGATGTTTGAAATTAAAATAACATTGAAGGTGCTTTAGAAGATATGAACGTTTCTTGAAAATTTGAAATATTCCTTTGAAGGCTCATGGATAGTGGAGCACCTTCGTGTAAATATATTTGCTTGATTGTTTGTTTTTTGGATGTGTAACTTACCTTTGCTCCACACCCATGCGTTTTCACCATTTTGATTATGAAAAATCTAACAAATCCATTATTGCCATTTATCTCTCCAAGCATCACCATTTTCGATCAAATTCTCCTTATAAAGCATGTGGATATTATCATCCCAATAGAAACTTTTCCTACTTATATAAGCATATCAAAAATCTCGTCTAGATGTCATAGGGAATGATACGTGCAACTCCAATTTAATTCTATCAATGAAGTATTCAAATGGGCATGGTAAAGGGCGACACAAGATCCTAAAACGTGCATCAAATTGAACACTTTATGATATAACCAAACATATCAATTACACCACTCACAAATTCTTTTATATACGAGTTATTCACATAAGCATTGAAGTTCTCATAGTCATGTATCTCCTCATCACTAGTAGCAAACACCTTTTTAAGCTCACAATCACCAAGACTTGAAGAACAATACATTTCACTAAAGAATCAAATTCCAACGAACTATCACGAAAACTCATTGAAACTAGAATAAGAGGAAGAATCATCTAACTCATTCACAAGTCTCCTCTCACAAGCATCATAACCTCCTTTCAACACGTAGGAATCCATAATCAATGATGTCTTGCTCAATTTTAAAAGGCAATTATTCTTATACTTGAACTTAGATGTTACAGTTACTGACTTATTATATAACAAAATATCATCATCCTCAGGTTTAATAAAGTCATCTAACATAAGAATTAAGAGTGTAGTTCGTTACCTCAGGAAAAACTTTGAGTGTTGTAGGAATACCAAGAATATGAATAAACCAATTATATATACTGTACTTGGTCTTATGTAGCAAAGGGATAACATCACCTCGTTTCTCCTTGCTCATTGGTGTTAGATTCACAATTGTCTTGTTGGACTTCTTGTCATGAGTCTTATCTGGCCATCTCAAAATAATTCTCTTTACCTTTATCCTTCTCATCAACATGCGCTTGCTCCATGGGACATGTAGTTTCGATCACCTTAAGTTAGGTTCTTCCAATGATGGTTCTTCAATGCAAACTTTCCGATGAGTACATACAAGAAGTCGAACAACTGGAAATAGGAATGTTAAATTAGAATAGAATTAACCTCACTCAAACTCTCTTGCTTTTCTTTCTCTACCTCACAACCATCTCTCTCCTTTTTTTTACTCTCATGGTCATCTCTCTTTCTTTTCTCTATATCTACTTTTTCTCACTTGACATCTCATTCTCTTCACCCCAACATAACCTCTCCTTTTCCCTCTCTTGGGATGTCGGCATAACTCCCTTACTCCTCTCAATCTTTTCTCTCGAAATTTTTTCATTGTTCCTCCATGTTTCTAATCTTCATAAACTTGGGATGTGGTTAAAGGTGCAAGTATATATTGTTTTCTATTTAGCTCATGAGAAACTTTATTCTTTCTCCTATTATGAATTGCATTCCTATTAAACTGTTATGGATGGCCCGAGCATGATATGACAATCTTGCATTGAGGTATATCACAAAGAACATTATCGAAATACCTCCAATGTCGAAAAGCCATCCATTTGCTTAGTCACCTTAAACTCACCAAATCATTCAACCATTGCTCTTTGATAAGTAGTGTGTTTGATGCATGTAAGTATGAACTCATCACATTAGCACCACTTCCACTATCAATAAATCATAGAGCAAATTTTGTCCTTTATCCATGTCTTGCATGAAAATATTGTCCCTCTAGCAAATGAGATATGGTGACATTCATATCCTCCAATGTTCTGACATCAGAAGAGCACTTCAACAAAGTTGGTATCACTTTGATCCTTAATCCGGCCTCCCTATGAGTCCTCTTGTTCAACACCACTATGTGGTGAGCATCTCAAAAGAATATCAAAAAAAACAAGATCTCTATTGGTGCCTTTTTTTTTCCCCATTTCAGTCACTTTCTCTTGCTTTTTTCCATTCAAATTACTACCTTTGGCTGGATCCTTTAGAATTTATATATAAATCCTACTAGTAACAACCCTTTAAGTAAGATTTAGAAAAAAAAAGAATTTTAACGCCAGGAGCGTATTACAGGTTTGATGGGATAAGAAAAACAAGGACTAATTTTGTGTAAAAAAATTCCAAATTTCCCTCTCTGGTTTTCCTGTTTGTGAAACCAAGAATCAAAACAATAGGTTTCTTGAAAATACCTTAATTCTCCATAGCTAAATTTTCTCTCTTTTTTTTTTTTTTAATTTTAATTTTGTTTTATTGGCTATGTAGCTTACTTTAAGCTACTACAATAAAAAAGCTTTTTCTCCTATTTTGTGGTGGGTGGGTGGTGGGTGGGTGAAGAGTGGAGGGTCAGAATGGAACCTTGATAAGAACTAAGCGATACCACTTGATAAGAATCGGGTTACTTGAAAGAACAAGAAAATAATGCGAAAGTGAAAATACAAAGATTAAAGACGAAATTAGAGATGGGCGAAATTTGTGAATAAAATCCCCAAATTTCAAGATGAAGTGCTAAGGACCCTAATTGATCTTAATATTCAAAATTAGCGGATTAAGACTGATTATGATACTAATAGAGTCAATTCAAGAACTTAGATCAAAAGGTGATCTGGACTCCAATTTCAAAGAAATTAGGAACAATAATTAGTATAAGACTAATTACCTTCTTTAATTTACGGAAAAGAACCAAAGATACCAAGTTACCAATTAATCTTACCTCTTATAGAATCGTTTTATAAGGTTGTATGATAAATCCCAAGTAGTCACATACAAAGGTGTAAAGAAAAGAGAAACTCTCAATTAATAAGAATATTTTCTAATTAAAAAATAACAAAATCCACCCATATATATAGGGATAACCTATCCCAAATAGCATGGGTTTCGAATTCTACTTTTATGGAAATAATAAATAC